>VMBQ01013857.1:0-16080 GCA_007657795.1 Dreissena rostriformis | reverse complement strand
CGAAAAAGACTTCCTAAATGAAAGAAAGCGAAGCTACAATTCCATTAAACCAGCCACATATGATGGAAGTGGTTCATGGCATGTGCCAAAATAAATGATTGGACAGAAGAGCAGAAGGGATTGCATCTGTCGGTCTCTCTACGAGGACAGGCTCAATGCGTATTTGGCAATTTAGGCTCAAAAACAACTGACTATGACGAACTAGCACAAGCGCTTGAGGATAGATTTGCTCCTGCCAATCAAACCGAATTATATCGTGTTCAGTTACATGACTGGAGACAACAAGCATCAGAAACCTTGGCTGAGCCTGGTCAGGATAAACAAAGATTGGCGAACCTTGCCTACCCAAGTGCTCCTACGGAAGTCCGTGATAAGGAGTAGTTTATTGATTCTCTGGTCAATTCGGATCGCCGTCTTAAAGTTAAACAGGCCCGACCTACTAATCTTAATGACGCAGTCAGGCATGCTGTGGAACTTAAGGCATTCTTTCGTACAGAGAGAAGGCAACAGGAACAAGTGAGGGTCACGAATGCTGATCGGCCAGAACCGACCCCCGAATTATCAAACCTACAGTTTTTGATAACTAAAATGGAGGAAATGGTCAAGGATTTCCAATCGCAGCAGGCAAGATATCGACCACCCGTTTCTTATCAATAGAATGAAAGAGTATGGAAATCCGCATCGTCGGCTGACACAAAACGTGACTTTGAAAATCGAAAAAGGGACAGTCCATCACAGCAAAAGAGGTTATGTTTTGAATGTGGGTCTGACAAACACTAAAGATCAAGATGTCCAGTGGTTAAAGACCAAAATAAAAAATGGTCTAGCCAGTCATCAGATGAGAAACCAACTACTTTTAGAGTTAATGGGTCCGGTTGCGGAACGACCCGGTTATTCGCAACAGCTTTAGTTGATGGCATGGACCTTAGTTGTCTAATAGACACTGGGGCAACGGTGTCACTCGTATCCAAAAACGTCTCGCATGTCATAGAGTCAAACCATCATCTGTCCCCATCTACGCTGTCTGTTCTTTCTGCCTCTGGAAATAACATGGACATCATCGGTTCGGTCGAACTTGTTTTGATGATTGAAGACAGGAAGTGTCCTTTTGACATTTTTTGTTACTGACCTAGTGTAGATGTAATCCTAGGCCTAGATTTTTTAGAAACATACAAGTCTGTGGTGAACGTTCGTAACAAAACCATGACTGTTCTTAACAAGACTGTTGCCCTACAATGCCATGGTCGGTTCGGTTATTACCGTGTGATACTTTCAGAAAAAGTGACCATACCACCTGGTTCGGAAATTATCACAGAGGGTAGGGTATCTGACCCAAGAGTAAACTTCCTGAGAATCGGAATTATTGAACCAACCGAAAAGTCACTGAGTTTTGATAGAGGTTCAGTGGCACGAGCTTTAGTAAAAGCTGGCAAAACTGTGCCATTGTGTATTGCAAATTTCTCCACCACAGAAAAAGTTTTATACCATGAGGCAAACGTTGCGACAATAAGTAGCATTGAGAGAGTAACAGAGCAGAACGACTCTGTTGGTACGACGTCCGACCTACCTATCCACATGGAAGATCTGTATGAAAGATCCACAGATGGGATGAATACGAGAGAGAAGAAACAGGTCCATTATTGCTCAAATATGCCAATATATTCTCTGTAAATGACAGTAACCTGGGAAGAACAGGGATTATAAAACATGGAATATCAACTGGTGATGCAAAGCCAATCAAACAACCACCACGACGCATCCCTGTGCATATGCAGGAAGAAGTAGAATGCCAGATCAGACAGGTGTTAAAAGATGAGATTATCCAGCCTTCCTCAAGTCCCTGGGCTAGTGGAATCGTCTTGGTGCACAAAAAGGATGTATCGCGTCGGTTATGTGTCGATTACCGACGTTTGAACGATGTTACAGAAAAAGACGCTTATCCACTACCAAGAATTGACGAGACTCTGGAACATCTCTCTGGTTTCAAATAGTTTTTATGTTTAGACCTCAGTTCAGGATACTAGCAGGTTGAAGTAGAAAATCAAGATAAGAACAAAACAACTTTTAACACTCGACAGTGTTTGTTTGAATTTAATGTTATGCCGTTTGGACTTTGCAATGCCCCGGCAACGTTTGAATGGTTAATGAAAACCCTTCTCTCAGGGTTGCACTGGAAAATTTGTCTTTTGTACTTGGACGATATCATTGTGATGGGGAGATCATTTCATGACATGGTTAAAAACCTTGATCTTGTTCTCGAGAGGCTTGCGGCATCAGGGTTGAAACTCAAGCCACGAAAATGCCAGCTTTTCAAAAGACAAGTTGAATATTTGGGTCATGTTATAAGTGAAGAAGGGGTGTCTACTGAACCAAAGAAAACCGAATGCATAAAGCAATGGCCGACACCTGTAAACTTCACTGAAATGCGATTTTTTCTGGGCACCTGCGGATATTATCGCCGATTTGTGGAAAATTATTCGCACATAGCCAAGCCGCTCCACCGATGGACTGAGAAAGGCATACGTTTTGTTTGGACTTCTGATTGCGAGAAGGCATTCAGTGAGTTGAAAAGGATGCTTTGCTACTGCACCTGTTTTGACACATCCGGATTTCTCCAAACCATTTGTACTAGACACAGATGCAAGCATTCTTGCAAAAGGGGCTGTTCTGAGTCAGAACATTAATGGACTAGAAAGGGTTGTGGCGTTTGCCAGCAGGACACTGACCAAATCTAAAAGACAATATTGTGTGACGAGGAAAGAGATGCTTTCTGTAGTTCATTTCATGAAGCATTTTCGTCATTATCTTTAAGGAAAGGAATTTCTCATCAGAACAGATCATGGGTTGCTAAGGTGGTCGACCAAGTTTAAAAACCCGGAAGGCCAGGTAGCCGATGGTTGGAAATCCTTTCAACTTATCAAATGAAGATAGAACATAGACCTGGTAGACTTCATGGAAATGCCGATGGTATGAGTCGCATACCATGCTGACAGTGCGGTTTGACAGATGTAGAGAAATCCTCAAGATTAGATGATAAGGTTCAACCGACGTGTACGGATAACACAAACATACACGTTCTGCAAATAGAATCAAGGGACATGGTTATATTGCAGACTAACGACAACGATATCAGTAATGTCAGGACTTGGGTTTCTGAAAACAGAAAACCTCCACTCCAGGACATTGGACGAGAAAGCTACTTTGTCAAGAACCTGTGGAATCAGTTTGAACTCTTGGAAATCTATAATGGGCTGTTAGTCAGACGACAAACTGAGAACGCGACAAAGAAGGTCAGACATCAAATTGTGGTACCTTTTAAAGAAAGAAGAAAAGTCATTCAAACAGCACATGACGTACGGACCGCAGGTCATCTTGGGTTTAAGAAGACGTTTGAGAAGATACAACGAGGGTTTTACTGGCCTGGTTATCGAAAAGACGTTAAAGTATACGTTGCTGGATGTGAAACCCTGTTCAAAGAGGAAAGGGCCAACACAAACTAAACAAGCACCAATGCAAATCGTACGTTCGGGTTACTCGATGGAACGTATAGCGATTGACATTCTCGGAGAACTACCGGAAACGGAAGATGGTAATCGATGCATACTAGTTATTGATGATTATTTCACCAAATGGACCGAATGTTTTGCAATGAAAAATATGCAGGCAGCTACTGTTGCCAAAATTCTTGTGGAAGAAGTAGTTACTAGGTTTGGGATACCACGGTCAATACACTCTGATCAAGGTAGTCAGTTTGAGAGTAGTCTGTTTCAAGAGATGTGTCTATTATTAGCGATAGAGAAAACCAGGACCACTCCTTACCACCCCCAGTCAGATGGTATGGTCGAACTGTTTAATAGGACATTGGTTGCTATGTTAAGTGCGTTTGTGGACGAAAACCATCGTGATTGGGATAAGCATATTCCATATGTCCTTATGGCTTATCGTAGTGCTGTGCATGAAACCACCGGCATGACCCCAAACTTTCTTATGTTAGGTCGTGAAGTCCAAACCCCACTCGATTTGATCTACGCGTTACCGTCAGGTATTCGACATATTCCTAGTCACACATGGGTATGGGAATTACAGGAAAACTTAACATCCGCACATACCTTTGTTAGGCAAAACACAGGCCGGGCAATAATGAGGCAAAAACAAATACATGACAGAAGGGCGTTCTATGAAACTTTTGAAGTAGAAGATAAGGTTTACGTCTATTTTCCCGTCAAAAGAGTTGGAAATTCCTCTTAATTAACGTCATTTTGGAAGGAGCCGTTCAATGTTAAGGGGAAACTGTCAGATGTACTTTATGAAATAGACTGTGGCAGGGATAGGAACGATCAGGTTATACACTGTGATAGGGTCCGCAAGTGTCGAAGTCAGCTACTTTCGGGGGAGGATGGGTTGGGAAAAAGTGACGATGAGGATGAGTGTTTAGTGGAAAATTGTAGGTCATCTTCTGATACGGAGGATGTATCGCGATTCGGTAGAAAACGCAAACCTCAAGTATGGTCAAATGATTTTGTTTTCTTTTTGCATGGAATGCCCAACACAAAGACAACCAAAAGAAAATATCCTCTTCTACCCATCTGCCCTAGATGCAAAGAGCAGATTCCGGTCGGGCAAAACTTTGAACTCCATGTGGTCAGATGTGACGGGATCAATGAAAAGCTGCCCTGTGACACTTGTGGTAAAGAGTTCAAGAAGAAGGAGTATTTGAAGAAACATATGAAGAACATGCATGGTAAGGGAGAAGACTGGACTCTGAAGAGTTGTGAGTCTACTGCAGCCAGGGATGAAGTAGATGACCGTTGGGATAAACAATCAGAAATTGAATTAGCAGAGGGTTTGTCGGAGAGTGATAAAGAGATTCACGAAAAATGTGAAACCGGAAGCGCAGACCAACTGCTAGAAGGCAGGGTTGTTAGAAAAACTACACATCCCCAGCTGCCTGGTGTCCGAAGAGCCGATGGAGAATCTAGGCCATTATTCAAGAGGAAATCGGTACGGATAGCAGTATGTAGGAAAACGGCGGATGGTCGGAAGCAACAGAAGGTTTCCGTGGAGGAAGAGAATCAGGTGATGTTTGAGTCCACGCTTCTGTGTTCAGCAAGTAGCCAAATGGACGAAATGAAGTTCAACCTGGGGGACATTGTGCACGATGAGGAAATAAGACCTAAGGACATCGATATCGAAATAGAAAAGGATGGAACAGTGTCGTTCCACATTAGGAAGGAGTAAAAACATTGTCGTTTAAAGACACCGTTATACGAAAAAAAAAAAAAGAGTTCGAAACGTTCTCATGTTTGTTATTGTTGTTGTTGTTGTTGTTGTTTTTTTTGTTTTTTGGGGGGTTTATTGTTCAAATTGTTGTTGTTAATTTTCGTATCTCTATCAGGAGCGGTGTTCGCTCGTTGAACTGAATACCTAAACAGTTCAAAATCATACATTTGATAGTGTATTTAATTTTGTACGTGTAAGCAGCACCATAGTATATGAATGTAAATTATGTGATCTCGTTTTGCATGAAGCCATGATATATATATTTCTTTTAGTTTTATCATACATATGTTGAATCACATTGTTGTATTGAAAGTAATAAATGGCTAGGAAAGTCAAAACCAGTGTGTTTAAATACATGCGGGACGCATGTACCCGGAGGCGTGGGTAATGTAGCGAAAACGCTGCCAGTCACTTAACTGTTTTCTTGGTGGCTTGTAACCCCAAATCCGGAAATTGATTGTCGTAAACCATTGTCGTAAATCCATTATATAGGTTATAACTGACATAGAATTCGGACGAAACAGAGATTTTTCTTGCAAATAAAACATATTTTAGATGGACCTAGGGGCAAAGAATCTAGTCGTAAGTGTTAATTATTCATATTTTATTATCATCATACCATTCGTTACAGTTGTCATTCTGTTTTAGGTGATAAATCATGCGAAGTAGTAACTGACTGCTCGTTTGTTTATAAATGGATCTAGGACAAATAAATATACTTGATATGCTATTTAATTATATAAAATTCTTTTCACAATATGTTTAGTTTGATTGTAACACAGTAATTCACATGCCAATCGACGTTTACACATAGGGAATGTTGATTAAATTACACAATTAGCAACCAGAAAGTTGATCTCCCTGTTCAGTCTAAATAGACTTGACCCGTATAATGGAATCGCCCAGTAATTCTCGGGGTATATAAGCGCGGGTCGACAGTCATTTCTCTCTCTCTGAACGTAGCTGACGCTTGGTTAACATCGTGAAAACTACATATACACTAACACACACATTACGGAAAGAAGGGGAATTATTTTAACATTATTGACTGATACAAAGGGAATCCTGATTATAGTGTCTGTACGGATCATTGAGATACGTGCAGCATTTAGGAGACCCTGGGCTTCAAACCCGTGGTTCGGTAGTAGGACTTGGGTCATTGAGACACCGTCTGAACACGAACTACATTATTAGAGGTCTTTTCAGTCAGTGTGTGAGATTTAGGAACCTGTCTTTTGCCCTCGTTTCATGCCTATGGTTTCATGCATATGGTTTCATGCATAGGGTTTCATGCATAGGGTTTCGTTCATATGGTTTCATGCATGGTGTTTCGTGCATAGGGTTTGATACCTATGGTTTCATGCATGGTGTTTCATGCATAGGGTTTCATGCATAAGGTTTAGTGCATAGGGTTTGATGACTATGGTTTCATGCATGGTGTTATATGCATAGGGTTTCATGCATAGGGTTTCATGCATGGTGTTTAGTACATAGGGTTTAGTGTGTGTGGTTTTGTGTATGATGGTCGAGATAAAGGTTTACTTAAATGCCTATCATTTTGGAGTATAATGTGAGTTCATACTAACAGTTTCATGGTAAAAGATTCAAACTTGAGGGTTCCTGGTCGAGTTTTATCAGAGAGAAATCAGGGTAGTAGTTTGAGGAGATAGGTTTTGATTATGTTTGTACTGTTCAGAGTAGTTTAGTATCATATAATTGTTGTTGTAATTTTTGTTTGTTTCCAATCAACTTGGCAAGGTAGCCACGAGGAAAATTCATTATAACCATTCTGTACGGTTCGTTCGGTGAGCTAGCCGTTACTATATATACATAAGTGACGGATCGTTACACTGGTTGCCCTGGGGGTTGTATTCGTTGTTCAAGAGTGCTGTCATGTTGACGACCTTCTAAACCTCTAACATTAAAAAACGAAAAATACATATGCCAGACAAAAAGTGTGCTGATATGAAAAAATTTACATTTGTCACCCTATTTGTTGTTCTGGAGTGTTGTTGTGGTGACAACCTTCAAACCCGCAAAAACGCCAGAACGATATTCTGATATTCTCGTAGAAATTACTCACCATATTTCGGAGGTTATTGTGAATAATTTTAGTATTTCCACACATCTGCTTCGAAATCATCATGCAGTAGATCTTTGCAATAAGAAATAACAATAAATGATACGATTTGACCTAGACTGGAGCCTATTATTAATTGAATGAAATTGTGTTTTTTGTAACTATTATTTATTAATAGACAATATACTTTTGCGGTCTGATCACCTAAACCTGTATGAAAATCTTAGAAACCACAAACCTATCAAGGTACTTCAAGCTAGCTGTGAATGCCAACTGAAGAGACCACAACGGACATTTACTAACTTTTTAAGCAAAGTGCTTCCTGAAATCTCTCCAATTCTTCTAAATGAGGACTGTAAAACCAGAACTGTCAAACCAAGCTGAACAACACTGGGACATTTATCCCTGACACATGACACAGGATGACTTTCCAGTTTCATTGCCCCACAACATAAAACCAGGCTACATATCACTGTTTACAGGCCACACACCATAAAACCAGGCTACATATCACTGTTAAGTGGCTTCTATTGCCCAAGATGGCCCTGCCTCTGTCAACATGTCAACAAGAGAGACTGGTTTATTAAGAGAATCTCCTTCTTGTGGAATCTAATGACTTTCAATCTATTATATATGCAAGGGCTGCAGACACTGATCTTGGAAAGACATCAAAGAAGGACTGTAGACCCCGTTACAGAGTGTGACATAACTACACATTGTTTTGTGGAACACACAGTAACGAACAAATTTCTTTTCTCTTTTCATCGCGATTTATTTCTGTTGAATATTTTCTCATACAACGCTTGAAAATGTTCGTGAAATACAATTTTAACAGCACGGGGCCATATGGCCCCGCTACACAACAAAGATCGACTTGTCTAGTCACTGGCTAAAAGCACACGTTCAATCGACTAACGCAACGTCTGTGGTTTATCCATCTTCTGAGCTATTAGATACATGTCAGTTAAAAGCGGAGTGTAAGTATTTCCCTATTCTTTATATTTTACGTATTGAATTGAGCAGGTTTGAGTGTGTTTTTTGAGAGCCTTAGTAAGAAGGACTTTGTGAACGTAATCCCTACCTTCCTAGCTGCTTACTTTTAAAGAAATCCGTTAGAATGTGGTCAAAAATCAAACAAAATTCACCACTCTCTCAGTCAAACTCTAATTACACAGAGTTTAGACCAAAGATAAATATGAACAACATTTTATTGAAATCTTTAATCATTTGTCTTAGGTTATTCCAAATTACAGCATCCCACATGAACACACAACATTTTTATCAACGATTAAATACGAGTGGGGTTTGAAAAACAGCTCAAGACAATGGCTACTCATTAGATGGTTATGCCAACGGTTACGAAAATAAAATTATGCTCATGCCATCGGCTGAGGCAATGGAAAATGGTTCGCTCCTGTCAAGGCACCATAAAAGACTGTGTTACGTAATATTTCGTACACAAATAACCCAAATTATAGTTCTGTGTTCTTAATTCAGTTCTTTACCTAATGTTTCCAAGTCCAATATTTCTTAGTCCATATAGTTTCCAAGACATTTACAAAATCCATCCAAATCCATCCGCAAGATATTCTAATTAAATAACATTTCGAGAACTTCAATTAAACGACCCATATCCAATAAAGTAATAATTTCAATTACAGTAGAATCCGCTTAATTATTATTATTAATATTGAAATTTTATATTGAATCCATTATAAATATAATATAAATGTTTTGTTGAATTCCCAATTGAGAATACAAAATTTGTAATCCAAAACACACTTTCAAGCCTCCACATACATTTCCTTTGCCTTGACAAAAAGTATGCGAAAACTATGCTGCAATGTACAACGTCATGCCGTACGCATGTAAAGCGTGCGTGTAATGATTTTTCCCATTTTATTGCTTACCCGACTCTTATGCTAGCATCATCTGTTGCTCATGTATTGTCCTGGTAAAAAGTGTGCGAAAATTAGCATGGGTGTATACACTGTCCGAGGAAAACTTTGTAGCGAAGAGAATGCTGTATCTTTGACGTTTACGCTCTTTTAGGTAGTTTAGTATTGAAACAGATAAAGTACGTACTNGTAAATGCATCCTCTAGAGGGTTAACAAGGTTCTTCAAAGATTTGATCTGAAGACCTTGTTTTTGAACACTTGTGACCTATATTCAATTTTTTTCTAGATATTGTAACGATAAACATGTTGACAATTTTTCATAAAAATTGAGTCATGCACGTGGCTTCTAAAGTGGTATGTAGGTTAACGTAGTATTTAACATATTGACGTAGTTTTCTGATGTATGTGACCCAGATGAAAAGCATAGATATGTCCAAGATAAACATACTGAACAAGTTTCATCAAAATTGAGTAATACATGTGGCTTCTCCAGAGGTAACAATATTTTCATAAGATTTCAAGTTGTAACTTAGTATTGTAGACGCATGTGACCCAGATTGGCACTGAGCCTAGAAAATCACAAAATTAACATTCTGACCAGGTTTCATCAGGATTTAGTCAAAAATGTGGCCTCTATGGTTGTTAAAAGATTTTTCTAAGATTTCACCTCGTGACATAGTTTTTGGACAAAGGTTACCCATCTAGAGCGGTAACAAGCTATAAGTTGACGATGAGAAACGGACACCTAACACTGCACACCGCACTACACTGGACGCCAAACAAAGGGTGATTACAATAGCTCTCCATGAGCACTTCCTGGTCGGTGATATTAAAACCGCCCCAACACCTGGTGGTCATTTTTTTAATAAAACACAATCTTTTTTGAATTCAGAAAAGATATCATATCAGCACACTCTTTCAATGTTTTGAGCAAGTTTAATTACAATTGGGTCACAAATGTGACTTCTTGAAAGTAAAAATGATTTTACTATGGCAACATAAGGAAAACTGCCCCGCCTCTGTGAAGACATGTTAATTAATTGACTTTAATAATATCTTATTTTGCGGATAAATCACTCAAATTAATGTTTAGAAAATTTCAAGAAAATTGGGGAAACACATATTATTTCTACATTGTTCACAGGTCTTTTATTATGACCTACAGTACAGCCCACGCAGAACAAACATATTTCGCGATCCGCGGCGTCAAGGCGCAACGAGTCGATGCCGAGTCGGCCGTTGAAGCCGTTTCAGTTCGCGGCGGAACGTCGCATTTCGCCGCGATGCTTCGCATCTGTCCGCCGCAACATGCCGAGGCAAGCCGCGATCTGTGATATGACGCCGAGTCGATGCGCATCATAAAATAGAAATCTTCTGAAAATGATTAGTCAGTCAATAAATTTTAAAAGAACAATTATAACAATATTTAAAATCATAATTAATTTAATATGCGCGGATTTAAAATAGATAAAATAGTTAATCGACTTATGAGGTCGTCCATGAAAAAAAACAATTTGACCAAGATCGATTAATCCCGTAGCTAAAGAAACTTCAGCGAACAGTTTATTTAGTATTGACAGTCGCGCCAGTCAAAAATCATAAAAAGCCATTAAGTTATGGAAGCCAGAACTACCGATCCCGTGGTAATGTTTTTTGTATAGAAAACTCGTTGTTTTACTACAAGCAAAACATCGTCTTTTAACTGATACTTACCAATTAATATAATCACAGTATGCAACATTACTCTTGTTTTTATTTTGATAATTTAATCCAAAGTTTTCATGTTAGCAGGTGGTTATTTATACTGAACATGTAAACAAAGGATCAATGACATTATTAAAAGTATCGCACAAATTCGCAGTCTGTGTGAATAGACAGTTTGACGTCATCAAAGGAAAGCTGCTTCCTGTCTGAAGGCATAAAATTACACCGTTTTTGCCGACAAAATTGGCTTCCTTTGTCAAGAAATTTACCCGCTCAACCAATCGTGTGTTTGTTACTCAATGACAATCGTCCAATTTTGTAACGCACGTGCTTAGTCTTTTGAATCTTTTTCAGAGAACGGAGGTGGAGTTTAATGGTTAATTGAACAAGTGTTTTACACAAGTTGAGTGCCAACGTCTTGTACAATTCCTAACGCATGTGTTTACGAAATTCTTAAAACACATTTTAGTAAATAAAGGCACAGTGTTTTGTTGGATTATCACTAGGTATTAAATTGCAAGGTAATAGTATTTTTCATTTTATTTGTTCAATATAATTAAAATGTTTAACAATATAGTTGCATCACGGAATCTAACAAGGAATCTGATGGGGTCACACATTTATCTTTTCACTCGATCCGCCGCGTACGTATGCGGCGGATTTATTCCGTGAAAGTACGCGAGGTTAATACAGACTCAGCGTCCTTGCGCGGATCAATGCCGAGTGCATCGGCGATACGCCGCGTGCGGCCGTCGAGTACTAACGATTCTGGCCGTGGCGTGATCGAGGATTATGTTGGTTCTGCGTGGGCTGTAGTGTAGTGACCTAGTTTTGAACTCAGCCCTGATATCATTTGGACAAATGTTATGACTTCAAATGTTTTCAAATCAGCAGAGATATAATTGGAACAAATGCTGAGTGTGGCCTCTAGCGTTTTTATAAGATTTTTATTTAATTTGACCTAGTTACTTAGTTTTGCACCCTACATGATCCAGTTTTGATCTAGTCTTAGATATAATTGGGACAAATGTTCTTATCAACTGTCATGAAAAGTGTGCAATAAATATGATCTACAAGTAGGTTCACAAACATATTCTTCAACTTTACCTAGTGATCTAGTTTAACATCCAAAGTGACCAGTTTTGAACTCCACTGATATCATTGGCACAAATGTTATTACCAAGTTTTATGAAGATTGGGCAATACCTGTGAGTAATGTGATTCATCCCTTGTTTACCAATACTATGCATATTGTCAGTTTGTATTTATTTGTACAAAATATTTGTTTAATTATTTGTTGCTTGATGTGGATAAAAAAAAAGTATGTTTGCTGTGATAGACCACGAACATGTTTAAGCGATTACATGTAAAACTAGAGCTTTTTCACAGATGTGATGTATACCCCCACATGCTGCATTGACANCTGACAGGTCTTCACAATTATCTCCCTTACCTTACAGCATTTTAAACAGTATGGGATTTTACCTCACACAATTTAATCTCCTAACCAGCTATAGGACTGTTATCAGGATGTACACAACTTTGGAAAAAAAAACATCTAATAATTCTGTAGGTAACAACCATGTTAGTTGCATGCAAAGCATAACTGTTAATATGGTAATGTGATTTTTAAAGGATATTAAATATTTCAGCTTTGTTTGTATCCACATATTTGTGTGTGTTTTTTTTCCGAAATCTAGCGGGTTCATAGTTAGTCTATTAATAAAAGGATAAATTTTGATATCATCAAAAATCACAAACATCACCACATGCTTGTTTTAAAATCCCTAAGAAAACCCACACGCTATTTTTTTCCGTAAAGCCTTCGGCTTTCACATGTATCACTAAGCATATCGTCGTGACGATACTAGGTGATCCGCACTTTAAACCACGCGCTAAAAACGTCACGTGAGCAGTCTATCCAACCAAAAGTCAACTCGCTTTTACCATTCTTCGTTTTGGCGTGGTGCGAGGTGGTCGCTTTGGAAGTTAAATGTGAAATTCGGTAAGTATTTCCATACTCACCGTTACGAGTGCCAATTTTATTTCAACTGCCTTGCTAAGGACGCTGTCCTAGCGTTACATTTAATCTTTGTTTGTCTTCAACACTAAATATGAGTGACAAACTTTTTATTTTTAATTCTTCCGAAATTGACGAATTTTCGGGTTTTAGTTCGGATGAATGTGGGTTACAAACAACTAAGTCAGTGTTTAAACCGACTGTTTAGTCGGTAGTGATTCCAAAAAAGGCAGTGGTCGGTACGAAGGGTACTGAAAAAAGCAAACAAGCAAAAAAAACAAAAAAAAAACTGTTGATAACAGTAAGTCTTGCCCTAAGAAAAGTTCGAAAACAAATACTAACAGTAACACTTTAAATTTGTCTACGTTATCCCAAGAGGAAATCAGTAATTTGAGAACGGTTTTAGGCCTGAATAATGTTGACGCAGTAACAGAATATGATGAAATAACCCAGTATGGGGGTAGTTTGAATTCTTTGCCGAATATGCACGTGCAAGTTGATTGCAGTGAATCTGAAGATGATGAAGGACTGTGTCCAGATTTGATAACAATCAACCTGTTGGCGCAGATTTTTCTGCTGTGTTGTTTGATGGGAAGAGTGATAATATTCCCAATGACGAAATTTGGGATTTACCAAAATTAAAAGCTCCAGAGAAAGGTTCAGCTGTTTCTCAATCATTAGCTAATTTGGTCAATACAGCATGTACTGTACAATGTGACACTGATGCCATTATTGGTAAAAACAGAATTCCTGAGAATTGTACAAACCTTGGTGCTCCCTTGGTAAATAATGAAATTTGGAAGGTTCTTGACAAGCGTGCAAGGTCACAGGATAGAGGAATGGTGGACATTCAAAATCTTGCGGCAGTTGGCATTGTACCGATGATAAAGTTGAAAGAGTTGCTTAAACCCCAAATTTCTAGTAATCCAGAGGCTAGAACCCTTGTCTCAGACAAAATGACTATTATGGGTCAAGTGCAGTACAATCTATCGCTCAGACAAAGATATCTTATCAGGCCAAACATAAATAAAAGATATTCAAATTTGTGTAATATCAAAACACCAGTGCCTTCAATGTTGTTTGGAGATGATATTGGGAAGGAAATAAAAAATTGCAATACTGGTGTCTCATTAGGCAAGGATTTGAGACAGAGAGGCAGAGGCTATGGCCCAAGCTATGGCTAAATGCCCTACAGAGGCTCCCGTGGCAGGGGTTTTAACCCTGGTGGTTTTGCTGGCGGTTATGAATCTGGTCAGCCGATGAGGTATGCCCCTTATCCTCAAAGGGGTTCATTTAGACCTGCAGCTAGACCCTTTGGTGGCGCTGCTCGACGAGGAAGGTTGTCTGCACCCAGTGCAACGGTAACGATGGAACACCAGTAAAAAAAAACTGATGGTGAGTACAGTGACTGTGGGTAGATTGAAAGATAATGCTCAAAAATGGAAACAGTACACTCAAGATGCTTGGATATTGCAAGCTATTTCTGATTATAAAATTGAATTTCAAATGCAACCAGTTCAGAATGTACTTCCGTTCTGTGAAGATCAATTTCAAATAGTTAAGGACGAACTAAACACATTGATTAAAAAAGGGGCTATTAAAAGTACCTTCTGTTGATGAGGAAAATCAGCTTATTTCAACTATCNTTGCAAGCCATTTCTGGTTATAAAATTGAATTTCAAATGCAACCAGTTCAGAATGTTATTCCTGAGAAAATTCCGTTTAGTGAAGATCAATTTCAAATAGTTACAGACGAAGTAAACACATTGATTAAAAAAGGGGCTAAAGTAAATTCTGTTGATGAGAACAATCAGTTTATTTCTACTATCTTTATTGTGCCAAAAACAAATGGAAAATTTAGGCCAGTGATAAACTTGAAATATGTAAATCAGTTTATCATATATGAGCATTTTAGGCAAGAAACATTTAAGACTGTTTTGGATATTTTACAAACAAATGACTTTTTTACGAGTATTTATTTGCAGGATGCATATTTTTGTGTTCCCATTTATGAGGATGATCAGAAATTTCTGAAGTTTCGGTTTAACGGTGAACAGTACAGATTTGTGTGCTTGCCATTTGGTTTATTCCCAGCACCAAAGTTGTTTACAAAAAAATACTGCGTCCTATTCACGTATGGTTTAGATTAAGAGTAATCATGTGTTCATATTACATAGTTGATTCCAATAATATGCATCAGGAAAAAGAGGTTTGTTTAAATAATTCGAATGACATATTAAATACTCTTACGTATCTTGGATTTGCTATTAACATTGAAAAGTCTTGGCTTGTTCCAGCACAGAAAATTGTATTTTTTTGGTTTGTTAATGATTCCTGTTTATTCATGGTGTTTTTAACAGATGAGAAAATTCAGAGAATTATTAACGATTTTGAATCTTTACTGCAGCAAACACATGTTACAGTTTGTTAAGTGGCATCTTTGATTGGTCGTATTGTGAATGCGTTTTTTGCTTTATTGGAAGCACCTTTACACTATCGAAACTTGGAAAGAGACAAGTTGAAAGGGCTGGGACTTAATAATTGTATTGATAATGTTTTGGAGATGAGAACGGACAGTAAACATGAGTTACGATGGTGGATTGAAAATGCTGTTAAAAAGAATGGCAAGAGAATTCGTCAAACAGATATTTCTTTTCATTTAGCTACCGATGCATCTTTAGAAGGATGGGGTTGTTACCTTAATGAAAATGGTAGTCATGCAAATGGAAGGTGGACTGGAAGTGAAAGGGAAAATTCTATTAATTATTTGGAATTNTAAAAGAATGGTAAGAGAATTCGACAAACAGATATTTCTTTTCATTTAGCTACCAATGCATCTTTAGATGGATGAGGTTGTTACCTTAATGAAAATGGAAGTCATGCAAATGGAAGGTGGAATGAAATTGAAAGAGAAAATTCTATTAATTATTTGGAATTATTGTCTATATTCTATTTTTTACAATCCTTATTTAGTGTCAATGAACAATGAATTCCTTGTCTATGGATTGTTTAGCGAGTCAGAGTTGGCAGTGGTGTTTACAAAAAGGTATATTTATTTCTGCCATCCATATTCCAGGTAAAACAAATATTGAAGCAG
>VMBQ01013852.1:0-15031 GCA_007657795.1 Dreissena rostriformis | reverse complement strand
CAGGTCGCTGTCTTGTTCACTGTCACGTGTATACCTACGGGGTTTAGTCTTGTGCATCGACACACGTAGTTGTCTTGTTCTGAAACAATTTTACATACGATTTGAAATCTTTTTCACTCATATAATTATGTATATATCTACGTGCTGCTGTTCTCTGAAACCTGAAACAAGTCACTGACCTTTGGGTTTCTGAACAGAAATGTAGAATTCAATTAAGACAGCACGACAATTTTACTAGTTCATCACAATTATGGATTATGGATGAAAATGCATGTGAAATATGAATTCAATAAACATTCGCATTTAACTTATCTCTCTGTATTTTACAGTTTTTTTAAGTTCATCTTACAGAATATTGCATTTCCGTTACTATAAATAATGTTCAGTAAGCCTTTAGATTTGTGAACAAAAGACCCTTTTTAGGCACGATAAGGCCAAATAAAAAAATATGTCCGTTTCCGGTCGCCCGACCGTGTCTCCAGAATCGGCGCCGACCCTCAANAAAAAAACAAAAAAAAAAAAAAAAAAAAAAAAATCCCTACCTACCGACCCTGATTTTTTTTCCAGGGAGACCGGAAACGGACCTATTTGTTGTGTCTTAAGGTGTAAAATGCCCTGTTCACGGTAAGGTTAAATACGCTTTAGTTTATCAATGAAGTACTGGGTTGTCGTGGTCAAGTGGTAGCGCAATGGCATTGCAATACCCTGGGTAGCAGGTTCGAATCCGCGCTGCACCTTCACCACACAATGAATATAATATCGAATATATTACTTTTACTTATTTTTATAAACTTAATAACTGTCAAAAATTATTATCGGATACTACATTGGCCTTTACAGTGTGGGTTAAATATTTTGTATAGACTTATTAAGCAAATTAACTACAAAATCTCTAAAAAGGATATCCTCACATGAGCGAATTGACCCTCGTTTTATGTTTTTTCTTACCCGTTGTGGAGTATATATGATTTCATTACGCTAGTCATTATACTAGTGAAATTGTGTTTACAATCCATATCGAGTTATAGTTTCATTCTAACGCCTATGCCCGGTTTTACCGTGGGAGGGTTACAGAGAGCACGTGCCTATCCCCACCCATATCTGGGTTAGCCCAAAGCTTTTGCACTGTATATGCCTTACGGTTTAAATTCAAATACAAGACGTACATTTCCTTCAGATATATTGTGTCCCTGGGCTGAACACTTTTGGTTATCCACGACAAATGATTGCAAGTTATGACTGAATATGTGAATGAATGAATGAGTGAAGAATGAATAAAAACATAAATTAATAAAAAACTGACTGACTGACTGACTGACTGACTGACTGACTGACTGACTGACTGACTTACTTACTGACTGACTGACTGACTGACTGACTGACTGACTGACTGACTGACTGACTGACTGACTGACTGAGACTCCTCTACACCTTCTCATCTATCATTCTGAATTTGATCTGTTCATTCCCCATTTTATTTAACCTTTCTCTCAATAAGAAATGTGCCATGTTCAATCCTTCGATGTGTACAATGTGCGTAATTTAGGTTCGCGGTGATGTGAACATTAATTTGGGCATTGTTCCTTTTACGGTTAGACCAGTCGTATTATCAGATCGCAAAACAAATCTTCAATGAATTATTGTGTCCGTTAAAGAGATTATTATATCGACTGTTCATTCCCGTAATTCAATATTCATGCGATAAAAAAGGCGTGTGTGGTATTGGGATTATTGTCGATTGTTATTGTGCAGTTTAGGTTAAACACCTTGTCTGACCATTTTTATTCGCTTCAACTTACGTCCTTTATACAATTATAACAACTCAATCTTACTCATGGTATTTATAAGGGAATTTCCCAAAATCCACGTGCGGCGAATGGGCAAGTTTTTAATAACACTGCGGTATTCAGGCAGTCATGTACGGAAAATTCAATATGATGAAATGGTGATTAATGTTTGATCGATACATTGATTGCTGCTTACAAACAGTGTCTATAAAATTCCATACCAAGGGACGTGTAGATATTATCGACACTTAATTAGTTTCCAGCTGTTCAAAAATGTGACCATTGCTTTATTATAACCATCGTTAATTTTCTTGATTCTGGTTAAATATAGTAAATAAAACCGAGCGCTAACGATGCCGGGCTTAAAGTTCGTGAAATTATTGTGACGTGAGGATATTACGATTTTGGACAGCGAGATTTTTCACTTAAGCCGTTTTAATATATTTACAAACCGTATAATACAAAAGAAAACCTGAAACATCAGAAACATTATCAGACCAGAAAATTCTTGTTAACCCAACGTAGTCTTGTATTTAATGCAAGTGATCCATAGCCCGTCAGATAAAGGACGCTATATATAGACAAACTTTCAGTGTATAAAAACATAACATTGTCGGTGCACTCAATATATTGCGGTCCGATTGTCACATTCTTGAAAATATTATTTTCTTTTGAATTAATATATGTCTAGGCTACGGCCTTGTTCACGCAGCTATTCAATTATTGAGCACTGCCTTACTTCCTCTTTACGCTCCAATGCTCTTTCGCTGTGAATCTCGTTATTTACATATCCACTATTAATGAGAACGCGATCGAGCGTTAGAATAGAACAAGAACACGACCATTTTCAATAACCAACAAAATGGTAAAAACATGTGTGCTGTTATGTTTTACCATTATTCTCGTGTCAATATACTTCACGTTAACGTCTGTTAGAGTATTACTATACAATTCATATTGTTTGGGAGAATCGTTCGTTAATTTTTCTTACAAATTTTCAACTTTCAACATCAGTGTGGAAATATGCGACATACAGCTGAGGGAAAATTGCTCAGAAACTCTGACAATGGGTACGTATAAAACTAGTGTTTTTTTATTCTTTGAGTAGATAACGTTATTTTGTGTCTCGTGTTCAGAAAATCTATCTTAAAAAAAAAACATATTTCCAATTGCTTATTTTTTTCAAAAATTGTAAAACCCTTAAGGCCCAGTCTCACTATGATGTCGGTGGAGCATCGGTGCGTGATCCGGGATCTACCGGGATGAACCGGGGCTCTAACGGGATGAACCGGGGCTCCACCGGGGACGACCAGAATGAAATGCGGACGAACGGGGCTCCACCAGGACAGAATTAACATGTTAAATACCTCCGGGATGAACCGGGAGTCACCGATAAGGACCGGCAACGACCAGCGCGGCACCGGGAACAACCCGGACGGCACTGGGAACAACCGGGACAGCACTCTAGCTCCACCGGGGCCCATACAGACCCCGGCAGAGCTACGGCAACGCCCCGGTTGTCGCCGGTGGTGCCCCGGTGGAGCCCCGGTGAATGCCGGCAGAGTCCCGGTATAGCTACGGTACATCGGTAAACCGGCGCTCTGACGGGACGCCACCGGCATTCACCGGGGCTCCGCCTTGGCATTTCCGGCGATGACCGGGGTTAAACCGGGGCGTTGCCGTAGCCCTGCCGGGGGTCTGATGCCGGTATAGCCCCGGTAAGTGCCGTGGAGTTACGGTATACCGGGGTTCTGCCGGGACGCTGCCGGCTTTCACCGGGGCTCCACATGGGTATTACCGGATAAAACCGTGGCTCTGCCGGGGCTTCACCGGGATAAACCGTAGCTAGTCCGGGGTTGACCGGGACTCTGCCGGGTTGTTGACCGGCTTCAACCGGGGTGGCACCGGGAAATAGTGTGACCGCGTTTAAGAAAATAATCTACGCATCATCCCGGTTCTCGCCGGTCGACCGGCGTTAGCAAACCGGGATGGACCGGGGCTCTACCGGCAATAGTGAGACTTGGGCTTAAAATAGTCATGCAGTTATTGCTTATATTTGTCGAGTTATTGTTATTTAATTATTCCATTATTATTTGAAATGGCGCTATAAACGCATGTGTTACGAAATAACATCAAAATAAACTTCATATATAGAGCTATTTCTTTTCTTTGTTTGCAATCTAAGTCTTTGTCATACAGACCTTTTCGTCAGTAATATTTGAATATTATCAAACTTCGAAGATTCGTTTTATGCAAGAGCAACATTAAAAAAAAAAACTTGTGAACCCCATGTGTTGTTTCATTTTTCTGTATTGAAAATAAATTTCTAAAAAAAAATTAAAAAAAAAATGATATGTTATAAATCTTATTTCACAATTTCACTGATGAATACGTTTGCAAACTTCCATCACTCTAGAAATAATACTTTTCGAGTTACACATGACAAAATGTCAAAATGTCTTGTTTTGGCTTAATTATACCTATACTCAGTAAAGGTTAAACACATTTAACCACAATATCAAGGTGAACAAGGTTACANAAATAAAAAAAAAAAAAAAAAAAAAAAAATGAAATGTTATAAATCGCATTTCACAATTTCACTGATGAATACGTTTGCAAACTTCCATCACTCTAGAAATAATACTTTTCGAGTTACACATGACATAATGTCAAAATCTCTTGTTTTGGCTTAATTATACCTATACTCCGTAAAGGTTGAACACATTTAACCACAATATCAAGGTGAACAAGTTCACATGCTGATAAATATGTTTAAAAAGTAACATCATCCCAACCAAAAATTATCTTTGTGTTACACGCAAATCAACAGTCTGACGGATGGACGATGAAAGGACGGACGAACACAAGCAAATCTATATGCATGCCTCGTCTGAAAGTTTGGCCATGAGGAAAAAAAACATATACGCTGTGCACTAACAAACTTTATTTTTCATTTCTAGAATACTCTTCGGTTGTGTCATACATAAAGTGGAATTTCACACAATTTCTGATAATAATCATCGGCTTCTTGATTTTTCGTGCTGCACGCTGGGGAAAGGATGGTGTCATTGAGCATGCGGTATACATGGTTGTTTCAGTTGGGTTATTTACAGGTATTATATTTATATATATGTGGTTATAGCATGTGCTCATTCTTATTATATTACATGTCTATATAAGTTTTTCTAACAAACATATACAATAAATATGTTGATGTGACTTGTGAATGTAGAAACACCCAAAAACTCTTTGCTGAGACTGATGAAAACGTGCTTGTTTGGGTTTTAGCTTTCTTGAAACAACTTAGATATGTAACACCGTAAAATAAAAAGCCATTTAACTATTATGCGTTCTACAGTGTTTTTTTTCTCAAATTATTATTCAGAGGCAATGCGGTTGACCAACTACACGCTTTTACTCACCTTAGTTGGCCCAGCTAATGGATTTATGGCGGCCAACACAACTACCGGTTTCCGTGTTTGTGCAAGTATTGAAGGATTGCTGACTTTGTTAAACCTGGAATTAGTAATCGCCCGAGGTATTTATAGCCTGATTAATACTCTGCTCGTATAAATGTAATTTACATTACAGTACTAATCTACAATTCTTACCGATTGAAGAAGTAAACTTTTACTGATATTGGTCTTCACAATGCATATATATTGTCAAAGGTGATTCCAATTAAATAGGGTTGGCCCCATTAGCATACTCATCAGTTCTTGTTAAAACAGCACTTACCTCAATTTCTATCCGCTTGCAGCAATAGAATATTGCCAATCTCGGCGCTCACAATTCCGAGCCAGGCCTTCACGACACATAGCCAACTCGGAACAACCACCTCTTGCATTGATTCGTGTCGAATATGAGAAAGCACGTAGGAATGACAGTGGCCTTGTTACCATGCCAACAATTATGGAGATCAAAAACATTTGCGGATCAAATGAAACAGATTTACGAGATGAATTTTCACACGTACTACAACCATTGTGGAAAGAACATGCCCACTTAATCGGAAAAGGCAAAGATGCTAAAGGGCTTGCGCATTCTTGCCTGGATATTCAACGTATAAGACTTGTTGATAATCAGTACTCGTTATCGAAATACAGTTGTCGAAGACAGGCAATCTGTGATTTTGCTGAATCGGTTGGTGGGAATCTAAGAAACCTTTATGAATACAAAAACGGATGTGGTTTGGTTTTTCAAACACAGGGTGTTGACACTGATAATGATTTTCTAAACAACAGTACTTTTTCAAAAGAAAATTTGTCTAACAATGTTGACAAAAGAATTAATGAATATTATCTTTTCCATGGGACACTTTCTTCAAATGCAGAATCTATTGCAAAGAATGGATTTGACGTCAACAAATGCAAGAGATCAATGATCGGAAGAGGGATTTATTTCACAGATAGCCTCGTAAAAGCCGACCAGTACACACAACCAGGTACAGCTATGTCCTACTCGACTGCTGCAGTTGTGTTTGAAGTAGATATTACATCAGACATGAATTCACATGCAATTTAAGTAAAATCTACCAGTTTGGTACAAGGTGCACTTCTGAATTTACCAACCGATGTGTTCTTCTTGTATTTTATAGATGACAGCGGGATGTGCTGCGTGATAATGGCACGAGTTCTTCTTGGAGACTTTGTAGTTACGACGAATTGTTCAGACATTCCGTCAACAAACCTTCAGCCGCCATGCAAGGAATGTATGACCACCTTGTGTAATAGCAAACCAAACAATCCACATCCGAGATTTGATGCAGTCGTCTACACTGGTGGATTGTACAAGGAATTTGTTGTGTATGATAACTGGCAAGCATATCCCGAATTTATCATTTTCTATAAACGCTTGTAAAAGCAATTAAGGTCACATTGAAGGTAAAAAAAAATAGTTGGTATTTGTTCGTGCATTGAGAATTCTTATATAAACATTTTAAAATGTGTCCTACCTTTTTAATGCGTAGATAGATTGTCCTATCGATCATATCAATACGATAAGGTTTAAGTATTTACAGTTAATTCTTAACTTAATGCAACCGCTATTCCACTATAAATCGATATTTGTAAATTAATAGATTTTAATTCCCCATGTATTGGATCTGTTGGGTTTATCATTGTTCGCATATTAATGTAGTGTATCAGCACAACTTTGCCGCGCATTATTTGTATTATGATTAATGAAGTCAATGGATCCAAATCGGTTTGGACGTACACTACGAGTTTTACACAATGATAGAATAAAATGATAAATATCCGTCATTTTGATATTAATATTTCGCCTTTTTATTACAAATATCGAATTAAACAAATTTATAGTTTGTTGTTGTCAAAACACTACCACTTAATTCTACTAACATACAAGTGTCAGCTTATCGTGCATTGCATTTCATGATTGACGCCGACATCCGAGTGCTCTGTCAACGTGTGCCTTGTTATGTCGCGCATAAAGGCCATACACAATATTGATTTCATTATAAGAACGCAAATTACATTCTTGACATAACATGACATGATGAAAACTGTACGAAGCATGTTCGGTTCTATAGCTTATTCTTACCGCTTATATTTATTAACAGCATAACAGTTAATCCTAAAAAAGACTCTACCGCTATTGGTATACGTTAAACGAATGCAATAAATGTGTATTCCATAAATTAACAACCTTCGCGCAATATAATTGGTGTTCAATATTTCTGTTGCAAACAATTTAGGTCAAAAGTGAGCTAAGACATCTACGCCGAACAAAGAAGCACTAGTAAAGGTCGCAATACACTGCGAGATTTCATTAATTCAATATAAAGCAATAACTTCAAAAAAATCGCTATATTTTGCGCTTAGACACCCTTATAACCATACCTTTTCTTACAAAGCCGAATCGATTTTTTTTAAGAACAAAACAGTAAGGTCCCGCGATTTATAAGAAAGAAGTCGACGGTCATCTTTTTACCAGTTTCTCTCCAGTATAACAGCCAACTGCCATGAAGTCTTCAACCTTCAAGCAAATCAGCGAAAACGTGTCATACACCAATGATTTTCCTACCACACGTTCAAAGAAATATTCAAAATTAATTCATGGAAAGTGCCCATACAGAAAACTGTGTCTTCAAATTAATGGTGTTGATTTATTTAGAGAGTATTGTACACTTGAAATATTTAGTATACTGTAACCCCATACGTTATTGGTGAAACAGAATGCCAACACAGGGTCCAGTTTGTAGTAAAAGACTCACAAACAACTCATTTACATACATTTCTATCCTGGACAAGTTCATATGTAGAGCCTTAATGAAGTCCCAATCTAACTAACCCTGGATATATTTGTTCAAATAATAAATTTCTCTTCATCTGAAGTTTTTTTTAATATCAACTCGTCTTGTATAACGTTTTAATAACTTTACTATGTTTATAGTTTTCATCCTTCAATTTTTTCTATACAAGTTCTAATTAAACTCATTTCATTCCTCATCTGTATATGGTAGTCTAGCAAAACTCTAATATAGTTACATATTTTGTAATTTGTAAAACACAATCAAAGTTTTGTACAATTAAATACTTAAATTTTTATGCTGTACAATTTAATATTCAAATACTCAATGTAGAGCTTTAACGCATAACTTTTCTTCATCTTATAGTGTATATTTCATATCAACTCGTCTTTTATAACGTTTCAATTACTATACTATGTTTATGGTTTTCATCCTCAAATTTATCTGTACAATGTGATAATTAAATTCATTGTACGTGTATTAATCATCTGTATACGTAAGTCTAACAAAACACTATTATTATATTTGATTATTGTATTAATTGTTGAAAAAAATCATTTTTTGTACAATTTAATATTTAAATTCATGCATGTATGTATATAACCTTTGATATGTATTACCATTTGTAAATGACAAAAAACTGTAAAGTTGACGTTAATAAAGTATTCGGTCTGTCTTTCTATCAAGCCCGTTTGGTTTAATTTTTATTACAAATATGTTTTGAATAAAAGAACATGTTCATAGATTTAAAAATCCGAATTATTCATCCAATATATAAATGCTTCCCCAAATTCAACATGATGATTATTTACACATTAAATAACGTCCTGTTTCAAATTATTCAAAATTGCAAAATGGTCGAATGAGTTTATAAAATGAGCGAATTTGTATTTGAATGTATGTATTTTAATATTTATGACACAAGCAGCCTCCTGAGGAATGTCGGGCATGCTGGAACAGTCGTTAAAGGGGCATATCAACTGTATATCGCCTTAGAAGTAATTTAATAAAATACTGCATATCCCCGCTGGTTATATACAATTTTATTTAACTTGATGCATTTCTATATTGATGATGGAGAAATACTCAGTGTACTTTTAGAGTTCTAACTGCACAATTCACGCTGACAATTAAATGTTCATTAAATGCATGTGCACTTTGTAGAGAAAGGTACCAATGTTCATAACATTTTACATACATAAATGTATAAACAGTTTGAAAATAAATTAAGTTTTTGCGGCCAAAATCGGGACAAAGAACACCGTTTAACCAGCTAACTGGTGAACTGACTGCCATGATTATACTGAAATACTGTTGACACGGCGGAAAACAAACAGTCAAACCACATCACAAAAGTCACATACCGTTTGAAACAACTCGCATCTTTATCCGGAAACAACCTTTTTGAAGCTGCCAATTTAGCTGAACTCTTTAAAACACATGAGAAATTGCTTAAAATCATAAAACAAATGACAGCTAAAAACTATCCACATAATGTTCCGATTTGGAAATGTCCACCCCATGTAAATCGGCAATTAGAATTGGCACATAATTTAAACAACACAACACGGATCGAAAAAAAAAACGTTTTAAAACAGATGAAATGCATCAAAACGAAATTAACCTACATCATGTTAACGACTACATGTGTACTTTTCTAACGGCATATTTTCATTTTGATTTTACAAATGTCGTTGACGATGTTTCACTATCGTTTTCATGGAAATATGACTGGTTATTTAAATACTTTTATTTAGCGAGGAAGAGGTTCTTTCGTGTTCAAACCTCCTGACATGTTAAGAGAAATTGTATGAGCAGCTTAACCATTAGTCTTGCAATACTAAGATGAATATGCCAAGATGTCAATCGGCAACCTTGAGTTAATATACAAATGCACCATTCGTAGGATTTCCCTTTAAACCACTTCCGAATTTCAAATATTTTTTCCGAAATCTCAATAGCAAGGTATGCGAAAAGTCGTTTATGCCTGACACAAGATCACTGCTGTCGATATTAAAATACAGTTCATAAGTCTTGTCACATCGGTGCTGTGCTAACAAACATACAGTTGGGTAAAACATATTAGACTTTCACATTTCATTCTGTCTACACCAATGTTACAATCAATTCAGATAACATACACAAGTTGAATGTATATTAGCAATACTACCCCTCTTATTTAGGGATTACCCCAAAAATACACCTGATGAATCATTGTAAAACGCCTTCGGTAACTTCCTGTTTCAAACCAAGTGCGAACTGGTTCAATGAGCACGTAGATTGGTAAAATTGTTTACAGTTGTATATACCTGAATATAAGGTCACTGCTGATTGGTTGGATATACCTGAATATAAGGTCACTGCTGATTGGTTGGATATACCTGAATATAAGGTCACTGCTGATTGGTTGTATATACCTGAATATAAGGTCACTGCTGATTGGTTGTATATACCTGAATATAAGGTCACTGCTGATTGGTTGTATATACCTGAATATAAGGTCACTGCTGATTGGTTGTATATACCTGAATATAAGGTCACTGCTGATTGGTTGTATATACCTGAATATAAGGTCACTGCTGATTGGTTGTATATACCTGAATATAAGGTCACTGCTGATTGGTTGTATATACCTGAATATAAGGTCACTGCTGATTGGTTGTATATACCTGAATATAAGGTCACTGCTGATTGGTTGTATATACCTGAATATAAGGTCACTGCTGACGATGTTGAAATACCGGTCTTTCTCCATGTTATCTGATATACGTATTTACACACGGTATTATTCGGACAAACATATTTTTATGTAAGAATAAAACTATTAAAAAACTTGTGATTTTTCAGTATTCGCTTCGGACACAAAGAAGAAGGAAGGTTTGAAATGAAATCAATAAAACCAGATGATAATCGTTCCATAGTCCCAAACCTCGTATAGCCATATTGTCTTTAACCCATTTATGCCTAGCGTCTAAAAAGGCCTTGGCAAACAGCGTAGACCCAGATGAGACGCCGCATGATGCGGCGTCTCATCAGGGTCTGCGCTGTTTGCTTAAAGGAATTTCTGTAAGAAATATTCTAAATATAGAAATAAATATACTAGACATCCCTAATTTTGGAAATGAATTGATCCAATTAAGAAGGATGGGATGAGTCCACTAGGCATAAATGGGTTAAACTCAGGTTTAAGCTTAAGTCATTACAACGTCTGAGGCACATAATATATCCATCGTAGCAGGACGTTGGTACGAAGGACCCGGATGCCCCCACATTCGGCTGAGGGTCACAGACTCTTACGCAATTACTTTTACCCGGATCTCAAGTACACATGCTGACGAATATGTGTATAAAGATTCATCACAACAGCAATTGAAATTTTGAAAGTAACAATTGAAACCAGTTAAACAATTGCAAATCGTGCTTCATTAAGGCGTTTTAGTATTGTGTACACATATGCAGTCAAGTAGTCGGATATTCTGCATCAAATGGTTCCATTTATTTATAAAGTATCATCCCTAGAATCAATGATTTTACATTACCCACAACAGTCCGACACTGTGTTGTTATTTTTTCCAACAAAAGACGTTGACTCTCTGTTGTTCAATCCTGTACTTGATTCACTGCACGTTATCTGTCAGCCGTAGATATCGATATTTTCAGTTTCGGCGTGTGAATGAAAAAACTGGTAAGAAAGAATCAGTGTTCAGTGAAGTGGAAAAAATGTGTCATGCATTGTTGGCTTGGCATTTCGAAAGACAAGCAGTTGTTGGCTTGTTATAGATTTTCCTTTCCCCATGGGGATGGGCTTTTGTTGCTAAATATGAGAAACCCGAAATAGGGTCCGAACATAAGAAGGACAAATACACAAGGCCTAGGCTAAAGCCGTAAAAAAACTGAATCTCAATGCTTATCAATTTCATGACCATTCTGTTTTTAATCGTGTGGTCGAGCGGCTGTCTACATCCAATTTCAAACGCCACAGGATCCGTTCGTGTTCCCTATCTATCCTTGTCCACCATTTTTGGCTACAGGTCGACTCAAGAGGGTCATGCGGTTTTAGGGTTATATCTCCTCTAGGCTAGAGATTTGACATCCTGACCCGCACATGAAGACCTGACCGATACAAAGTCCTGACCGATACGAAGTCCTGACCGATACGAAGTCCTGACTTATACGACGTCCTGACCGATATGAAGTGCTGACTGATACGAACTCTTGACTGATACGAAGTCCTGACCGATACGAAGTCCTGACCGATACGAAGTCCTGAACGATACAAAGTCCTAACCGATACAAAGGCATGACCGATACGAAGTCCTTACCGATACGAAGTCCTGACCGATACGAAGTCTTTACCGATACGAAGTGCTGACTGATCATAAGTGATGACCGACAAAAAAAGATGACTGATACAAAGTCCTGACTGATACGAAGTCCTGACAGATACGCAGTCCTGACCGATACGAAGCCCTGACCGATACGAAGTCCTGACCGATACGAAGTCCTGACCGATACGTAATCCTGACTGATACGAAGTCCTGACCGATATGAAGTCCTGACCGATACGAAGAGCTGACTGATCCGAAGGCCTGAATGATACGAAATTCTTACCGAAACGAAGAGCTGACTGATGTATAGTCCTGATACGAAGTCCTGACCAATACGAAGTCCTGGCAGATACAAAGTCCTGACCGATACGAAGTCCTAACCGATGCGAAGTGCTGACAGATACGAAGTCCTGACTGAATGAAGTGCTGACTGATACGAAGCACTGACAGATACGAAGTCCTAACCGAAACGAAGTCCTGTCCAATACGAAGTCCTGACTGATACGATATGATGACCGATGCGAAATCCTTACTGATACGAAGTCCTGACCGATACAAAGTCCTGACAAATACGAAGTCCTGACCGATACGAAGCCATAATCGATACAAAGTCCTGACTGATACGAAGTCCTGACTGATACTTAGTCCTGACCTATACGAAGTCCTGACTGATACAAAGTCCTGACTGATACGAAATCCTGACTGATACGAAGTCCTTACCGATACGAAGTCCTCACCGATATGGAGTCCTTACCGATATGAAGTCCAGACCGATACGAAGTCTTGACCGATACGAAGTCATGACCGATACGAAATCCTGACTGGTACGAACCCCTTACTGATACGAAGGAACCACCGATACGAAGTCCTGACGGAAACAAAGTCTTAAACGATACGAAATCTTGATAATACAAAGCCCTGACTGATACGAAGTCCTGACCAATACGAGGTCCATACCGATACGAAGTCCTGATCAATTCGAAGTCCTGACCGATTCGTAGTCCTGACCGATACGAAGTCCTGACTGATACAAAGTCCTGATCGAAACGAAGTCCTGACCTATACGAAGTCCTAACTGATACAAAGTCCTGACTGATACGAAATCCTGACTGATACGAAGTCCTGACCAATACGAGGTTCATACCGATATGAAGTCCTGATCGATACGAAGAGCTGACTGATGCAAAGGCCTGAATGAAACGAAGAGCTGGCTGATGCATAGTTCTGACCGATACGAAGTCCTGATCGATACAAAGTCCTAACCGATGCAAAGAGCTGACAGATACGAATTCCTGACTGAACGAAGTGCTGACTGATTTGAGATGATGACCGATACTAAATCCTGACCAATACGAAGTCTTGACCGATACAAAGTCCTGACTGATACGAAGTCCTGACCGATACGAAGCCCTGATCGATACAAAGTCCTGACTGATACGAAGTCCTGACTGATACTTAGTCCAGACCGGTACAAAGTCCTGACTGATACACAGTCCTGACTGATACCAAATCCTGACGGATACAAAGTCCTGACCGATACGAAGTCCTGACCGATATGAAGTCCTGACCGATATGAAGTCCAGACCGATACAAAGTCCTGACCATTACGAAATCATGACCGATACAAAATCCTGACTGATACGAAGACCTTACTGAACCGAAGGCACCACCGATACGAAGTCCTGACGGAAACGAAGTCTTGAACAATACGAAGTCATGACCGATACAAAGCCCTGACTGATACCAAGTCCTGATCAATACGAGGTCCATACCGATACGAAGTCCTGACCGATACGAAGTCCTGACTGATACAAAGTCCTGATCGATACGAAGTTCTGACTGATACGAAGTCCTTACTGATACAGAGTCCTGACTGATATGAAGTCCTGCCCGATACGAAGTCCCGACGTTTACGAAGAGCTGACTTATGCGAAGTCCTGACCGATACGAAGGCATGACCGATACGAAATACTGACTGATACGAAGTCCTGACCGATACGAAGAGCTGACTGATGCGAAGGCTTGAATGATACGAAGACTTGACTGATACAAAGTCCTGACTGATACGAAGCCCTGACCGATACGAAGTCCTGACCGATACGAAGTCTTGACTGATACGAAGTCCTGACTGATGCAAAGTCCTTACTGATACGAAGACCTGACCGATACGAAGTCCTCACCGATACGAAGTGCTGACTGATACGAATTCCTGGCCGATACGAAGTCCTGACCGATACGAAGACCTGACCGATACGAAGTCCTGACCGATACGAAGTCCTGACTGATGCGAAGTCCTGACTGATACGAAGTCCTGACTGATACGAAGTCCTGACTGATACGAAGTCATGACTGATACGAAGTCCTGACCGATACAAAGTCCTGACCGATACAGAGGGCTGACTCTTACGAAGTCCTGACTGATGCGAAGTCTTGACTGAAACGAAGCCCTGACCGATACGAAGTCCTGACTGATACGAAGTCCTGACTGATACGAAGTCCTTACTGAAACAAAGTCCTGACCGATACAAAGTCCTGACAGATACGAAGTTCTGACCGATACGAAGTCCTGACCGATACGAATTCCTGACCGATACGAAGTCCTGATTGATAAGAGATGATGACCGATACGAAGTCCTTACCGATAC
>VMBQ01013851.1:0-15742 GCA_007657795.1 Dreissena rostriformis | reverse complement strand
ACTACTGGCCCTGTCAAGAGATAACTGTATTCGTAACATTTATTAAAGAAAATACAATTTAAAAAGTAGTCCTTAATCAGCATCGTCAGAAAATTATTGGAATTTATTTGGACAATAATTTTTAATATAGGATTTTCTGGTCTTTAACATATATTTTACTATAATGGTATGTGTAATGGTATCAGCATCCACAAACGTTTAAGCACTAGCGTGTCACCTCTTTGGTACGTTGCACTATATTAGGTAATTAACGTATGACGTACATCCATATTTCCTTATGTCCGCAAGCAACTACAGCCGTTAATGCATAAACTATCAACCTTCGTAAGTTTTTGTGCACATCTCATGTCTCAAACACACGGGACAAGTTGAAAACAAACATTCAAGAAGTCAGACATACGCACAAACAAACTGACAAAACCATCTTGACGGAAGTAATAACAATGCAGAACATCGTACACAATAATTAATCATGACGTGTTTATTACCAGAGTGCAAGAACACGTGGGACGACGTGCAATGCACCGGCTGGGCGCGAGACCAAGAATGCATGAAGAACAGCGTCTGGATGCACAAGAACTGCTATAAGGCGTGCAAGAAGTGCACACCAGACGGCACGACGACTACCGATAGACAACACGCGCAGACGACAACTAAACCGCGCGTATCACCCAATCATTATAATATTTGAAATAGGAAAGTTTCTTACTTAATTGGCATAGAAATTGAACTAGAAATTATCTAAATGCACACATACTGTTTTTTTTTTTAAATAATATAAATTGTAATTATTGTACACATTTTATTTTTAGCTCGGCTGTTTTCAAAGAAAGCCCTAGGTATTGTCATAGCCCTCTCGTCTGCCGCTTCGTCGTAGTCGTCGTCGTCCGAAAACTTTAACATTTGCCATAACTTTTGCATTATTGAAGATAGCAACTTGATATTTGGCATGCATGTGTATCTCATGGATCTGCACATTTTGAGTGGTGAAAAGTCAAGGTCATCCTTCAAGGTCAAAGGTCTTTTTTTTTGTTATTCATGTGTATCTCATCGACCTGCACATTTTGAGTGGTGAGAAGGTCAAGGTCAATGATAACCTTCAAGGTCAAAGGTAAAAAAATAAAAATCCAAGCATCCACATCCGAGCGTTGGCATCCGCTCGACGGTGCTCTTGTCATATACATATTGTAAACATATTTCAATCAAATATAAATGCAGTTATATTATCAAACAATACTTTAGTAACAATTATTACATGATTTACAATAAATGCCACGAAAATACGTTTTATATTGTCCTTTCTTAAAACTAATTTTCAAACATTTGATTATGGTTGAAACTCGTCAGTCTTTTATTGTGACCATTTGGGAGTCACAACGTCTTTTCACAAGGTGTTAATTAAGTTTTTAAAAAGGATTAACGTGAAAGGATTAACGTGGAAGGATCATTAAACTCGCTTAGATGCAAGTTTTTTATTTAATGAAGAAATCACAGAATGTAGATATTTTTTTATAAACCATGCCTAACATCCTTACAATACTCAATGTGAAGCCATCTTGAGTAGGAATGGCATTTTACGGCTCCAAACTAAGAGTTTTAAAATGCTTCAACATGGTCATTATTTCAAATATGGAAAACCCTAATTGCATCACAAATCCTTACAGTCTGTTCAAAACTGATTCAAAATGGCGAAACATTTCTTAATTATATTTCAGAAGCTCAGCCCATTTCAGCTCAGGACATGGGCACTGAGGAAGGTGAACTTTCCACAACAGAAGATGAATACTGCGTGCAGTACTTTGGATTTCACCCACAGACCTTCATGAATGGCAGTATGTATGCTTTGTTTAGAAAGGTCATTGATTTAGACTATAGTACCGTTAGCATGGTTTCTGCAAGATTAAAAAGTTGTCGCCACTAAATTCTGCCTCTTTTAAAAAGTTTGACAAATTGTTTGTCCAGAGTACTCGACACAATTCAGTATAATTCTATGAAATAGAGTCCACTGTCCTCATTGAATAGCAATACATTAATGTGTATGATTAAAACTTGATATTAAGATTTGCAATCGTAGGATAAGTATATTTTTCAACACTTAATTTCAACTTATTACGCCCCCTTCGAAGAAGAGGGGGTATATTGTTTTGCTGGATGAAGGTCGGTCGATCCGTCTGTCGGTAGACCAGTTCTTTTCCGAACAATAACTTTTGAACGGATTGACCGATTGGCTTCATACTTCTCATGTGCATTGGCCTTGGACAGTAGATGACCCCTATTGAAATTGGGGTCACTAGATCAAAGGTCACTGTCACAATAAGTCTGAAAATTGTTTCCGATCAATAACTCGTCAACCAATTGACCGATTGGCTTGATACTTCACATGTGCATTTTTCTTGGACAGTAGATGACCCCTATTGAAATTGGGGTCACTAGGTCAAAGGTCACTGCTGTCACAATAAGTGTGAAAATGGTTTCCGATCAATTAATCATCAACAAACTGACCATTTGGCTTGATACTTCACCTGTACATTGGCCTTGAACAGTAGATGACCCCTATTGAAATTGGAGTCACTTGGTCAAAGGTCACTGTCACAATAAGTGTGAAAATGGTTTCCGATCAATAACTTGTCAACCAAATGACCGATTGACTTGATACTTCACATGTGCATTGGACTATGACAGTAGATGACCTCTCTTGAAATTGGGGTCACTAGGTTTAAGGTCAAGGTCACTTTCACAATAAGTGATAATCGTTTTGATCAATCACTCGTCAACCTAGTGGATGACCCCTATTCCAATTTGGGTCACTAGGTCAAAGGTCAAGGTCACTGTCAAAATAAGTGTGAAAATCAAGGCCCTGTTTTGGGGGCATATGTCTCCGACCGCAGAACAATTGTTTAATAATGTTGTCAATATTGTCAATCGTTTTGTAGGGTCTGAAAATATATGGCAGCTTCAAAATATCACTCTACTTGCAGATAATCAAATCATCCTTCCAATTTAGTTGTAGTTGTTGATATTTCAACTGTCTGTCGATTATTAATGATAAAATACATCATGAAGAAGGACAGACTGTTAAAAAATATTCCGATATAAATCCAGAATCAAACAATTTCGCTCCTAAGGTCTTTTCAAAGGTAAGACTAGTAAACCATGCACCAGCGATTTTTTTTGTCCAATTGGGAAAAGTACCCGTACCGGTCCAATTGGTAAATATAGAGTTGTGAAAACTCTGAAAATTGGGGGAAATCGAGTCGTGAAAACCTCAAAATTGGGAAAAATCGAGTCGTGAAAACCTCAATTTAGGAAATTTGTGTATTTGATTTTTTGCTCCCAAATACTTTAAATTGATAACTTAGTGTTTTCAAGCTGTCAATATTTTATTAACCTAGGTTAAAGCCATAGAGCTGCATAGGGAAACTAACTAAATGTTGCATTTTCCACACACAAAAAATACCTTAAATTGGGAATTGTTTGGACAGCAATTGGGAAATTTGTAGTTTTTTTTCGAATTGGGAAAGTGCCGTTTACCGGTACTTTATTAAGAAGGAAAAAAATCGCCGATGCACATGTCCTAAGGTACTCTTTAATATTAAAATATTATTTGCTTATTTAATTTAAAATCAAAAGTGCTAAGTTAAATTTTTATTTTGTATGTTTGTGCCTTAAAAAGCGGTAAAATGATTGTGTTATGTCAGAGATAAGCTTTCAAACCACTTTGCCACTCATGTGTGCAACAACAGGCTTATAACATGTTATGATCAAATAAAAAATAATTATTATCTAGTGGCATTTAACCATTGACTTTATCTCTTCCAGCAAGTGATAGCCATAAACTAGATAACTAATGGAGCTGCCATTGTCAGTTGAAATATACCTGCTATATAAAGATGTTTTCTTAAAATTTGTGAAAAGATGCTTCTGTTTACAATATTTGCAGAGATATTGCATAGAAGAAGTTTAATGTACATGGGCTCGTGCTTACATAGGTTCCTCTTTCTTTTAACAACAAGGTTTATATATTGTCAGTAACTTGTTTTCATATATTTTCATACATAATGGCAGAATTTAATGATTTGAGGACAGTGACAAAACTGGTTAGAAATGTTTATGAATGTCAATTAATGTAGTTTCATAATTTATATGATGTTGATGAATGCTTCAATTTATAGGCTGTTATCGTGTCCTTTAGTTTACACCTTTTATTTAGATTATAATACATCAATTAACGATTATCACGTACATTATATAATATTGGTACATTTCAGTGTTCAATACAATGTGTGGGTATCTACAAGATGCCAGGACAACCCTCAATGATGCGATTCTTAGCACAGTAAGTTCATATTCACTTTGTATTGATTTAAATTTTACCTCAGGAATGTTTTTTCATCTACATGTAAGGTACCTATTGCCATTTTTTTTTGTAATCTGTACAATATTTTTTTATTTAAAAGTCTTCGCTTACATGTACATATCATTAGGTTTTTAATTGTAGTTTATTAGATGAAACATCTATAAACTTGTTTTTCAGCACACTTTTATATTTGCAATATAATACATAAATAAGTCCATGTATAATGCAGAGGGATGGGAATAGAGCTGAATTAATACCTCAAATTTCATCCACCGAGAGTCGTGCTTAAGAATCAGTTGAACCCATTATTTCTTCTGTTCTATTTTGTAGTTCAGTGATAACTTTGCTTTATGCATGTACGTAAAGTGTTGTCCCAGATTAGCCTGTGCAGTCCACACAGGCTTATCAGGGACAACACTTTCCGCCTAAACTGGATTTTCATTTAGAAGAGACTTCCTATAAACAAAAAAATACAGAAAAGCGAAATGTGACGACCCTGATTAGCCTGTGGGACGACCCTTTACGCAAATTCATGAAGCCCATTGTTTCTTCTGATCTATATTGTAGTTCAGGGACACGGTGTCCCCCACGGAGCTGGAGGAAGTCTCGTTCCGTCAGGGCCAGATTGCCATAGATCGCCTCAACGCCAAGTTTGACAAGGCTGAGGTAACACACCAGGGCTAATATGAGTCGTGTTCTGAGAAAACTGGGCATAATGCTTGAGCGTAAATTGTTATCCCAGATTAGCATGTGCAGTCCGCACAGGCTAATCAGGGACGACAATTTCCGTTTTTATGGAATTTTTCATTTAAATGAAGTCTCTTCTAAGAAAAAATCCAATTTAGGCGGAAAGTGTTGTCCCAGATTAGCCTGGGATGACAATTTACGCACAAGCATTTTGCCCAGTTTTCTCAGAACATGACACATATTTGAGAAAGGGCCTAAAAATGGTTACTTTTAGTTTAGTTGCACTTATGGAAAATATTTAAATCAAGATTTACTTGTAAGTTAAAAATCATATGTTTTCTGCTATCAATGGATGAAGTATTTATCATTTAAGATGTATTTACATTTTTTAAACATGTTAGTTAACAAATACCTGAAAACATTAATATACGTAACAGTGAGATATGTATTTTAAATAAATGTTTCGCAATAGTTGTATCACATAACGTACATGTATACCAGCTACCTCATTGAGTAGAGTGTTGGGTTGTCAATCAGATCTTGGGTTGGAATCCCAGTCTGTTTAGTGGGGATTTGTCAAGTAGACGTCAATGATGGTATAATTGTATGCATCAAGTACTGGTTTTGATCTGCCTTGATTGGCTGAGCTTGCCAATTATGATTGGCTTGACTAAACACAGTGATGTGACTGAACTACTGTTGATAACGGCTCTGAAAAGACCCTTTATTATTGGTTCTTAAAAGCTGACGGGCTTGAGATCCTTTTGCAAAAACGTTGCATAAAAGATTTATAGAACAAACACTCTTATATATTAAATACAAATGTCAAGGAAGATAATTACCTGCCAAAGTGTTTCGTGTTCTGAGAAAACTGGGCATAATGCATGTGCGTAAATTGTCATCCCAGATTAGCCTGTGCAGTCCGCTTAGGCTAATCAGGGATGACAATTTCCGCTTTTATGACAGTTTTCGTTTAAATGAAGTCTCTTCTTAGCAAAAATCCAATTTAGGCGGAAAGTGTCGTCCCTGATTAGCCTGTGTGGACTGCACAGGCTTATCTGGGATGACACTTTACGCACATGCATTTTGCGCAGTTTTATCAGAGCGCACCACATGTGTCTGCCTTCAGCTGTATCTGAACACCAATGTGTTCAACATACCCGCCAACATTGTACTGCCAGAGGACCTGGTGCACACAGACAACCCCATGTCTCCCGAAGATGTGGCAGCGCTGGATTAACAAATACAGATTGTCACAGACAAAATAATAGCGGTAATCAGGCTATGTGACATATGGTTATGTGACATTATTTAGGGAAAAAAGAGTTTTTCAAGCCAGTTTGAGGCCGAAATAGAACCCCATTCTCAAAACTAAATTTTCATGTTTTCACAACTTTTTATCTGAAATTCAGAATGGCAGGTTTGTTCAAATAATGTCTACTTTATTGCATTTTTTTGCAAAAAGTATCTTCTAGAACGGCCACGATGTTTCTTATGTGTAATTTACACGTAATAGAATATTTTTCTTCATGATAGGTTCAAATGTAATTTTCACAAATTATTTTAATACAGCACCTCACAAGTTTAACAATTCTGATGATGCCTCTTTCGCACATCACAGGAAAAACACTTGAAAAGATCAGGATCGATAGAGTAGTCGACACATTCAAAACCTTGATAGCATTACCCACTTTTAAATAATTTTTCGATGCAGTGAATTGATCTTTCTTTAAACATAAAATTGGAAAGTGTTGTTCTGAATGAGGCTTGGTACCTTTTAACCCTTTTCAACTCAGATGCCCATTTTGACGCATATCTAGCCCTTTAGAAAATTAAATTAAATTAAAGACCTTTCTTACCAAATTTTAGTATTTAAACCTTCATTTTCAACCCTAAGATACCGATTAGCAGCAAACAGCATAAAACCAGAACAGCCTGAGCCTGTGAGTTACTCGCAGGCTGTTCCAATTTTATGCTGGTTGCATATAGCCATTTTCACTTTGCTTCTGAGTGGGAAATGGTTAGTTTTACAACACATCATTCATAAAGTCTAAGAGAAAAACCAAGTTGTTTCACAACCCACCTCTTATATTTTATAGGTGAAGTATGCAAACAGTGTTCTTAGAGACAGAATGCTGGAGATAGAGTCCTTACAAGAACAGCTTGATAAAACTGTCGCCAGCGTGGATAAAGTTTATGTCACAAGTGAGAAACAAACATGATGCATATAAAATAAGAATAATTTTCCATAATCTTATTTTTGTTGTTGTTGTTATTAATGAAATATCTAGAAGACTTTTTTTTTAAATTGTAATAATAATATTTTGACATAGTGACGAAACAGAGGGAACTGGAGTTTTGAAATTAACTCTTCTATTGTTTTGGTACTCCTCTATGTTAACAGTGCCCAAAATAAGCTGCGTATCGGCGTTTTTCACCCTATTAAAATGTTTAAAAACGCAAAGAAATTTAATATAATGCTTATTGAAAACACCAGCAATTTGACTTTTACGCTTATTCTTTAAATTTCATGCGTACGAGTCAAGTCTCGATCGAAAATGCTTTGCTCAATTTTGGGAATTTCTAATTGGAATATGTATCGTACGGTGGCGAAGATTTTGTTAATTCGAAAGTTAGCAAGCGCCTGGATGACGGAGGAGCAAAACAGTCGAAGCTATCAAACGCTATGAGGACTAAATTTCATAACAAATTAAGCGTCTGACCAAAATATTTACGACGTGCATGTTTTGGTAAAACATTTGTGCTTTCAGTTTCTATAACGATGCTTTATACAAAATGTCTAAGCGAGGTCGAAAGACAATCACGATTTTTGTGCTCAATATATGTCGATTGCAAACTTTGTCCAACCAAATAGGCAAGCACGAATATGTGCCGAATAATTCATGTTATCGATTTGTTACTTAGAAACTGTGTATGCAGCAGTTGAATGTAGCGAGTCGACATCCAAAAACATGACGGAAAGTCCGTGACTAAAAAAAAAACTGTCAAAAGTGGAAAAAGTCATATCCCATGTTAGAAATCGTTGATTGGACAGAACAAATAATTGAAATGTGCATACTGCACCCAGTCTATGCAACAGAAGTAAAGCAGCAATGATTTTAAGTTATAAATGTTAATAACTTATTTCACCCTATTTAAAAACTGAAATCACCCTATTTTTCTAAATCAAGGGGTTAAAACCCTATTACCCAAATAATTATCTGGGGCACTGATGTTTCCCCATTTTCAACTTTTGTCAAGAGGGAACTGGAGTTTTGAAATTAACTCTTCTATTGTTCTGGTACTACTCTGTGTTAACCCCATTTTCAACTTTTGTCAAAACATTTCAATATATGACACACCAACATCTATTTCCTGTGCATGCTATTTCACAGTTGATACAGAAATCAATTTTCTGGGGCCAATTTTATTCCTTAAGTGCTATATTATACAGCATCTGTTTTCATCTGTGTAGTTACTGGACATATAAAGCTGACATTTTTCACATGTTCATTTAAAGTATGCTTCTTTAAGGCTGTGTTGTATTTACAGAATTGCATGTCATTGCTTTTATTGATTTTCCAACTTTATTTGTTGCTACTGAAGTATTTTATTAGCTCGGCTGTTTTCGAAGAAAACCCGAGGTATTGTCATAGCCAGCTCGTCCTTCGGTGTCGTTGTCCGTAAACTTTAACATTGGCCAAAACTTTTGCAATATTGAACATAGCAAATTCATATTAAGCATGCATGTGTAACCCATGGAGCTGCACATTATGAGTGTTGAAAGATCAAGGTCATCCTTCAAGGTCAAAGGTCAAAACATTTTTATTTATTTTTCTGGTTTTTCATGTGTATATTATCAACCTGCACATTTTGAGTGGTGAAAAGGTCAAGGTCAATGATGACCTTCAAGGTCAAAGGTCAAAAAAACTAAATCCAAGCACCCACAGCCGAGCGTTGGCACCTGCGATGCGGTGCTCTTGTTATGTTTGTTGAAATTCCTTGATTTTAAGCAACACACTTTTGTAGACTTTTACAAACACTGACACTTTCTGTTGTGGGGGTTTGCACTAGGTTTTTAAGTAACCCACCTATAATGCATAACTGAGTAGGGATGTAAGTAATCTCTGTAGGCTAAAGAAGTTTGGACTTGTTTAATGTATTGAACGTGTGTTTCTGTTGCAGTCTCACAGGAGAGTGTCCAGTGTAGTCAGCAGATGAAATCTCTGCAGACATTGGCGGAGTTGGTGGAGAAATGTTCTGTGAACATCAGAGACTGTTCTATCTAAGAATATCTGACACTGGTCTGTGAATGTCAGAAAATGTTATAATGTTATGTGAACATCTTACACAGTTATGTGAACACCTTCCACAGTTACATGAACATCTGATACTGTTCTGTGAATGTCAGAGACTGTAATATGAATATCAGAGAATGTTCTGTGAATATCAGAGACTATTCTGTGAACAGCTTACACTTTTCTGTGAATATTAGAGAATGTTATGTGAATAGCACAGAATGTTATGTGAACATTTGACACTGTTCTGTGAATATCAGAGAATGTTATGTGAACATTTGACACTGTTCTGTCAATATCGGAGAATGCTATGTGATCATTTGACACTGTTCTGTCAATATCGGAGACTGTTTTGTGAATATGTATGAATTTTCTCGCTGACACTATTCTGTGAAAATGAGGTGCTTTTAAAGTTCACAATAACAAACATGTTGTATAAATGTTCTATACTGTCGTAGTGTTAAGGTATGTAATAAAAATGTATATAGTCAAATGACTTAATAACAACACAAGTTTGCTATTATATATTTAATATCATTCTTATGAATCTAAACTCTACAACTACTAACAATCATGTTATCCAAGTAATACATACAAGAGACTGAATGTGTGGGCTGTCTGCATCTATGTTATGACTAACCCTGGGTATGTTAATAAGATATAGCCTGTATCTATGGATCTGAATCATGTAACATCTCCCTCTTTTTATGCAAACAACTCTTAAACACTGTAAAATATATGAATAACATATATGTTATAAACAAATACACAAAAATGATTCCATTAATGATAACACAAATCTATATAGGCTAAAAACTATAAGTAATACTATTAATTAATTAGATATAGCCTGTATCTATGTACCTGAATCATGCAACACATTTGGTGACTGAAGAAAGTGTTTAAATTGAAAAAGAAATACCGGTAACTAAGAATATTACTGGGAAAAAACCGTGTACCGGTACTGTACTGTTATGTTGATACATGTATCATGAATGACATGATTATGGTGACTTCCTGATTGTGTGTTAAAGCACACAGTGACTCACTTTATTATATTGGCCACTGCTGCCAGCTATGCAAGTAATTTCCCATTTCTGTTCAAGTTGGTATTTTTACACAAATTATGTAAGAGTTTACTTACTTGTGTTATTGGCTCTATTTTGGTTTGGTCTTTGTATAGGAAATTTTGACATCACCCAAATAAGATAACTGGTACACTGTACACTGTACTTATAATTTTTTTCACTTGTTTATTGATTTGAACAGCAGGTTATATGTCTTCATTTTTCTCTTCCATTGATGGTTGAGCTTATATTCTTGTGTTTTGCAAAACAAAAATCAATTTAGTATTTAAATGCTTTTGATTGAAATTCAAACACTTATTTAAATGAAGAAAGGCATTCATAAAATTGGTCGAAGTTCCCCCCAAGGAACAAACTGTCATTACCATGATAATCTGATTTTTGTAATGTTTGAGTTTTTAATATGCAGTTTCAAATATTTTCTTAAATATTAATAGGGGAAACAATCGTACCAAATAGTAAAACAGAATGGACCTTGAGGTGAGATGTCAGTTTAATTTTGTGATTTCATGTTCGGTCTCAATAACTGCTTTCGTATTTTCTTTGTATCGCATTGTGTCCCATTGTGAAATTCGTCAAACAAACAGTTTGACATACCTAAAGATGTCTGTTTGTGTTCATTTGGTTGCACCATTTACTGTTACTGTGCTCTGTATTTCCGTTTTGATGATGTCACAAAGATGGTCATAAATAAAATTGGTTTCCGACTGAGTTTTACGTGCACGCTCTATTTGTGCTATAAGATGTGCGATGGCTAATTGTAGAGTGTTGTTTTTTATATAAGATTCCAGGTCTGTCTTTTTAAATGTGAAATGGCATATAGAAAGGCCCCAAAAGGGTTTCTTCATTAAAAAATCTGGATTTGGCAATTATAATAATGGCATATAATAACGGATACATCTAGCTATATATAATACAGTCAAAATTATTTTTTAAATATGGGCCTTATTGTTTGGTCCTTTTTATATTTACATTTGGATGTCATTAGTGTGAGAATTCGATAAATACACAGATTGGACAGGGTTTCGTTACAATAATAAACATTCATGAAAATGCAGTTGGTTTATGCGATTACTACTGTCATTTATGTGTGTGACTCCTAAGTCATGAGACGGATATCGACTGTGATTCAGAGTGTCCCAGTCTGTATTGTGATTGCAGTAATTGCATTCAGACTGTAATAAAGTGTACAGACAATTAAGAAGAGCTGGTGACATTGTGTATTGTGCTGCGTTAAAGGACAAAACAATAAAAAAGACAATATTTTCATAAATCGAGTGCGTCTTGTTTGTATAAAGCGAAACAGCTTAATATGTATATGATCATTTTTATGCCCCCCTTCGAAGAAGAGGGGGTCTATTGTTTTGCTGGATGAAGGTCGGTCGGTCGGTCTGTGTGTCTGTCAGTAGACCAGTTCGTTTCCGATCCATAACTTTTGAACGGATTGACCAATTGGCTTGATACATCACATGTGCATTGACTTTGGACAGTAGATGATCCCTATTGGAATTGGGGTCACTAGGTCAAAGGTCAAGGTCACAGTCACAATAAGTGGGAAAATCGTTTCTGATCAATAACTCTTCAACGAATTGACCGATTGGCTTGATACTTTACATGTGCGTGGGCCTTAAACAATAGATGAACCTTATTGAAATTGGGGTCACTAGGTCAAAGATCAAGGTCACTGTCACAATTAGTCTGAAAATTGATTCCGATCTATAACTCTTCAACCAATTGACAGATTAACTTGAGACTTCACATGTGCATTGGCCTTGGACAGTATATGACCCCTATGGAAAGTGGGGTCACTAGGTCAAAGGTCAAGGTCACTGTCACAATAAGTGTAAAAATAAAGGCACTGTTTTGGGGACATATGTCTCCGACCGCGGAACTCTTGTTTGTATTAGTTTTATATTGTTAATGGAACTAACTTACCTTAAGAATACAGTTTTTTATGTGAGTAGATTTAAATGTTAACCATTATGTGGAAATTCTCAAAATAAAATAAGTTGTGTTCATTAATTTAACACCAACGTTTGTTGTATTTTGCTTTAAATTAAATTCTTTTGTCATTCATGTTTGCACTTTGAATGCTTTTTGTGACCTTTATTTTGACAGGGTTGTGATTTTGCTTGTATACAATATGTACATGTTTGTTAAATTTTGACAGAGTACAAAACACCAAATGTAAAAGCAACCGTTGCACATGGATCTACATTTATTACAGGTTCTGATTAACTCAATTTTCACTATTGAATTCATTATCAAAATTACAAAATTGAATTACCCGAAAATAAGAATTAGCCAGGATTTTAACATTCATGATGCATGGAATAACTTGAACAAATTTGTGAGATATTCATATTGGCAGTAATTACCAACTTCTTAGAGTATAATATTTACAAGAAGGGCTATAATATGAGTAAGTAAGAAATGACGTAACTGACTAATAAATATTTAGTATCAATAACTTATCGCTTCATGTTTAAACTTAAAACACACATCCCTATTACGCACTGAAAAAATGTTTGCTTTCATTTAATAGTTATGATTGATTTCTTGTTATAATCATTTTGTTTGTGAAAACAAAACATCACCATTAATTTAAGAACAGTTCAACTGATAATTATAGACCCATATGCTTATTTTTTATAAATTGTACTTAAATGATATGACTAACTTCAATAAAAGGGAAATATAATTTTATTATACTGCTACAAACTACAACTTCAAAACTATACATATTAAGTAATATAAGCAAAGGCAACGAGTTCGATCATAGCAAATGCACTAAAGATTATTTAATTACCAATGATCAAATTGCAATTTTTATGACCTTCATATTAAATATAGTAAAGATAAGGGAGTCACCAATTATCAAAATGCTATTTATATGAACATCATGATAAAAATAGGAAGATAACATAATTACCTATAATCAAAATGCAATTGATATGAACATCATGATAAATATAGAACGATAGCATCATTAATAATTATAAAAATGCGATTGATATGACCATCATAACTAATATAGAACAAACGGCAGAATTGCCAATTTTCTAAACGCAACTTATATGACAATCATGATTAATATAGATAACAGAATTACCAATTATCAAAATACAANGACCATCATAACTAATATAGAACAAACGGCAGAATTGCCAATTTTCTCTAAATGCAACTTGAATATGACCATCATGATTAATATAGATAACAGAATTACCAATTATCAAAATACATCAAAATACAATTGATATGAACATCATAATAGATATGATTAAGATAACACAATCAATACGTATTAGAATGCTATTTATATGACCATTATTTTTATAATTACTATTTGCAAAAATGCAGTTTTTTTTAGCTCGGCTGTTTTCGAAGAAAACCTGAGGTATTATCATAGCCCTCTCGTCTTCCGCGTCGTCGTAGTCGTCGTCGTCCGAAAACTTTAACATTGGCCATATCTTTTGCAATATTNTCAAAGGTCAAAAAAACAAAATTCAAGCACCCACAGCCGAGCGTTGGCATCCGCTCAACTGTGCTCTTGTTATATGATGTCATAATAAATTGGGTTAAAATACCATCACCAATTATCAGATCAATTTATATTACATAATCATTATACATGTGCCAAAGGAATTGCATTTCCAATTATCAAAGTGGAATTAACATGTACATGACAATCATCATAATAAATGATCTAACGACAATACTATCAACAATCATCATCATGCATAATACATACTGATTGCCATAATAAATGTAATCACCAAATACTGAAATGCAATTTCAAGGCCTATTATAATAAATGACAATACTGATGATTGATGCAAGCAAACATCCTAGGCATGAAAATAGATAATGATATATTTGCAAAGAATTGTACATATATCAAATTCACATACAATTTATATTGTATAACAGATAAGAATATATTTGTTATAAGATATACATAACATATTTACAAATATTTGCATGAAACAAGAACAATGTGACAATGAGTTCTGGTAAAATATATTTATGGTCTAGTAGCAGACAAGACTGACTTCATACCCAATGCTATAAAATGACATAGAGTAAACACTATACAGGTTGTGCACACATTTGATTTCCTCTATTTGACTTAAGAATAGCAGCTCACTTTGCTCATGATATTGTGTTTTTGTATTGGTTTCATTTTGTAAAGGGTAATAACTGAACTAGAGTATTCTGTTTGTTTTATGTTAGAAGATTTAGTTGTTAACCATGATGTTTAAATGCTCAAAATAAAATAAAATATATTCATTTATGTGACATGTACGTTTTTGTTTTGTATTTTGTTTTAATTATATTTGTGTGTCATACACTTTTGCAATTTGAATGCTTTTTGAGACATTTATTGTGTACATGTATGTTACATTGTAACATATGTACAGAATACCAAATGTAAAATCAATCTTAGCACATGGATCCATCACAGTTTCATATAACAGAAATTGCGAATTTTTATATTGTTATTCTGTCTTTATATATAATTTTTATGCTTAAAATCATGGTGCAACATACTTTCGTATATCGTTATTCAAACAATGGTTCAATTTTCAATGATATAATTTGAACTATGTAGTTTATAATGACAGCCCTGATACAGACACATCGCAATATTAATATTTCATAATTGTCTCGTTAGATTATACGCATGCACTTGTTTTGCTAGGAATTAAATTCATTTTAACAAGTAATACAATACATGTTATAACAATGGATACTTGTGTCACTTGTATTTGTATAATGCGGTATACCGCTTAATAACAAAACGGCTGCGAATGTTTCATCCTGTGACAAAGATGGCTTTGTAGTGTATGCAAATAATCTGTACCTTAAACGTTTCTATATTGAAATATTAACCTACTAGTCCCAAAAGCTTAGAAAATTCGAAAATTTCAGATAACGAATGACCATATACAAATGTCACTAAGTGCAATATGTATTAGACATTTCAAGTGAATCCACTGTTTATTGAAGAAGTGCTTGGTATAATAAAGTCTTCACATTGAGCACCTAAACAAAAGTAAAAAAATACGAGTTTATTTTAGTAACACGTTAAATAAGTAAGGTAGTCGTTAACTTAAATTAACTCATTTGAATTACAAGATAATCTAATAGAATATTGTCCTATATGATCGTGATTAATGATGCTTTGATCTAAAGAAACTCATCTCTGTTTTCGATTGTTTAAACCATTCAAATGAGTTATTGAAGCTCGTTCAACACGGGCGTTAAGTATTGCAATGTGGTCGCAATCCACATATCCATTAGCCATTTTT
>VMBQ01013850.1:0-10482 GCA_007657795.1 Dreissena rostriformis | reverse complement strand
TATAACCTTTGAAGGCTTTAAATAAAACTATGCTCAAATATTCAGCTTATTGAAAAGATGTGAATAAAGCATGGGGCTTTTCAGTCATCTTTAGGGCATCGTCACACTTGAAGGTTACATCGTTAAGCGTCCATTCTCGTACCTTCTTCACATCCCCTGATTTTTTCGAATTGCTTTGAATGATTTTCATGAAACTTAACCCAATTGTTTTGCTAATTGCAATAATGTGCAGTATGTCATTCACGCGAATTCAAGTTTAATGTCACGCATGCTGGTTGGATTTAAAACGTGTTCTTTCATATCGAGGTCTCCACAGAAGAACCTAATTAAGCACAATTAAAATCAACGAAAATTTCGTCAACTATTTCGTAAAATAAAGTTAATCCATCAACAATCAGTGTTCCTTGTAGCAATAGCCAAAATTTCAACGCTAGGTGTGGACTGGTAACATAGATTTATCAAGTGCAAATGCTCTTTTTTGTTTTGGTGGCACAATGTATTCCTTTTTAATTTCCCGCAACGATAATTATTCATACGACACACAAACACTAAATTAGTACATGAACACGTGTTGAATATATTGTACCACAAATAATAAAAAGAGCATTTTTAATCTTGTTAAATCTATGTTACCAGAGCACATATAGCGTTGAAATGTTGGCTATTGCTATGAGGAACACTGATTTTGTATGGGTTAATTTTATTTTATGAAGTATATTACGAAATATTCGTTGATTTTGAGTGATTATGTGGCTTTAAAATACGTAACTGTATAAGATTGAATCAAGCTTACATTACAATGATAAAGTGCGTTTTATGTCATTCAAGTTTAGATTAGTTTGTTAAATGAAACTATGTATAAATGATTATATTACGATGCATATATCTCAAATATTGAATAATCAAACAACAAATAGGGTAGAGAAACGGATACTCCTAAGTCAGAAATTTCGACTACGTATAGTGGATTTTTAAAATAGCAAGACAACATATATATATACCTGTACAAAACGTTCACACTTCCTTTAACACGGTTAAGTTAAAACTATTCTTATTAAGGAAGTTAAGAACAAAAATAGAATACTAAGAATACGCCACATTGAGATAAACAGACTATAAAGTTATATCAATATAGTCTGTGTCATCAGTTTAAGTTTACATGTGTATTTACATTAACGGCATTCTATGCCTGAAATAAAAGGTTCAATGCGCGCGATATAGCCAAATATGAAATATATACAGGCCTCTATTTATCAACTCGGGATAGTAGTCTGAGCTGAGCGTAAAATAGATATATTTATACCACTAAAAGTAGGGAGGGTCATAACGTGTGTTGTGTTTACGAAAGGATTGATTTAACATATAAATCATTTAATAGGTTTAATGGTATACAAACTACAATATTGATATATTTTAACTTCTGCATATTAGAATACAAGCAATTCAGCAAATTAAACACAAATATACAATATAAGAACAAAATAACAAAATGTACAAAGGAAGGCTTAAGATATGATAATTGATTTGGGTTACAATCAAACATAGGGACTTGTGTACATTATATGTATAATTGTTTACGTATTAATGTGTATGTGGTGTATCACTAACTGTGAACATGAACATAAGGAAAAAGTGACAAAAAACACTTAACTTTTAGATATAAATTATTTTTAAGTGTCTGGTATGATCTTAGATCGTAAGTAGAGAAGTCTGGAATATTCACAAGCTATCGTACTGCCTTTACATTTATATATACCTAGATTTACATTGTTAGTCGATGCGTCTTAAATATACATCTAAGAACTATCATGCAATTATTGTAATTAGCCAAAATGAGCAGATAATAGATTTTTTCCCCAAAGTCTTCATAAGTTAAACAAAAAACTGAATGTGAAAGATTAGGATGTTCAGTTTGTAATGCATTCTTTTCAGGTGTTTAACATTTTATTACTGAATACATTACTCAATTATTGTTGATAAGAAAAACTTAATTTATGTAGACATATTTATTTCACAAAATCTACATTCACGCACGCTCATTACAAAAACAAAACATATGTGTTAAACATAAATTATAGAAAGGCAACACAAAATCCCCTGATATAACAAGAATTTTCATAAACGTTCATGAGTTGCTTACTAGTATATCAAATACATTAATATCTAGGCGTAACCAAATTATAAAATGTATATAAACTGGCTAATTGTCTAGCATAATTAGAAAACGTATACAAGTAAAACAAGCAGTTGAATTGAAAACTAATATAAATGGTAAGGGCGATTGATTTTCTATTATAACAGCAAGCAGCAAACTAATAAACTAATGTACATTGCAATCAAAGAGCGCAAAACATAGTGTTCAAGAACGAAAATGTCCTAGTAATTGACCTCTATAGGTAAGTATTGGAAAAAATAATCATTTAGTCTAGACGAACTGGTGCAAAATGGCCGTACACTGCGGATACATTTATTATACTATATGTTGATTTTGAAATATATTTCAAACAGTAACTGACTTACTTTATCACATCCTGTGTTATATTAAATAAATGATATTTTTTTATTATCGGATGGAACATTGACGTATACTTAATAATCAGAATTTAGATAAAATAACCATCAGCTTAAACCTTGTCAATCAAATATAGATAACATATACAAGTGGTATGATCAGATAAATTCTTAGAATACAATTATTAAGAATGTTTAACTTTCAATTATGTAAGAATAGCTACAAGATAATGTACCTTAATGTACCAAAAAGTATGCAAGAACAATCAATCCCAACAATCGACCTATACAGTATATGTGATATAGAAAAGACATACACATACTTAATTATTACATTTTCACCGACTTTACATATACAAAGACCCTGATGCATTTTGAAAAGAACATAATTACATTTATTTAATATAATATGATTCAGAACTTGAGATGTCTAACTTTAGTTATATATAAAAAGTAATGTTTTTACACATTAAGTTATGTTTTAAAAAGTAAATTAACTGTACAACTGCGATTTTTTTAAGATTTGTTTTCAATAAACAGAGGTTGATATATATTAAACACATATCTTAGTTAAAATGTTACACTTATAGTTTTACATTATTAATAGAACAATAACGTATTTTTATAATAATTTTAATAATTTGACCTGTAAATGAAAATAACAACAACGCGTTGTTACCCGCGGCAAATTGGTCGTTACTCATATTTACCCTTTAAGACATTGTCGTCAATGATAATCGACAGAGAACGTCTTGTATTTGAATTTACTGGTATGCTATGTTAGCTGCTTTACATGGCGGCTGGCTTTATGTCTTCAAAACAAAATACATGCAACTACAAATAATTTGTATTGGTTTCAATGATCTCAAACTTTCCACAGAATATGCTACAAATCAAACAAGACAAGTGAACAGAACAATAAATATCCACATCATCAACGAGCGTTCATTTTGCACCAAGCAATGAAAACTGGTGTTACTTTTTCCTCATGAAAACCTCGCGAGTCAATCGATGATAAATTGTGCCGCATGGTTTCACTCTTTGATATTGATTTTTTTCCACCTGAAACTTAGACGTATGGTTAGCCATCTTCCTCAGGACGTTTGTCAGGTACATCAGAACATTTCCGTCGTCTTGTTTTAGGATGTGACGTTCTTCAAACATGTAGTGTAACATCAACGACCCCTTGGTCGTATTTCGCAAAGCATACTTGTCTGAAACAAAACTAACCCTTGATATGGTCCTCAAATCATGGCTTTGTTATAATGTTTTTGTAAATTTATTACATGCTATCTTATTAATAGGGTGCAATTAAATAATTTTATTATAATATGTGTTTTTACTTTTTCAGAGAAAAATTGAAACGCTTATAACAAAGTATCTTATTCTGATGCTTATTTTGTTATGTTCGATTCATGTGTAAAGATATTGTACCAACCGTACGACTCTGGGAGTTGATTTGTTTTTCAATTAAGTTTTTCTCATACACTACATGTTGTGACGTATCCAATACGGTACGGGCTGTTACAGTAAGTACGGGTTTTACCCGTACTCTTGCGGAAGAGGGGTTACAACAGGTCTCTCACGGCCCTTTTATCCAGACTTAGACGAGGCAAGACGTGCTTTTGAGGACTAGTAAGTTTTCCCATTCACAGGCCCAATACAGTGATATATTAAGATAACCACTAGGTTTACTTTATTGGCGACGAGGTTTATTCGGTTGTTACTGCGTACAATCAGCGTTAAGAATTATTTTTCCCTTTTTTTCCAGAACATTCCGGTTAGGTACAATTCGGTTTATATTGCGGGTGGGGAAATCGTGGGTTTTAAAAATAATTGGTTGAGCGTCCGACATTTTCCCAGTGGGGATAAAGGTTTAACACTGTATTAAAGGAGTTTTAATGTATTTAATACATTACTTAAGAATTACGTGGCCAGTTAGTCCGTTTACAGTATTAAAGGGACAGTGTTGGTAAAATATGGGAAAATAAGTGAGGCCATTTTATTTTAATATTTGGTCTACGTGTTTAAGCTGTGTCTTTTAGTCACGCTTAGCACCTCTAGTTGTGTCTTATAGTCACATTTGGTCCGTCAGTTGTTTCTTGTAGTCACACTGCAATTTTAACCTTCAAGTTGTGTCTTGAAGTCACACTTGGTCAGTCTTTTGTGACTTGTAGTCACACCCAAAAGTAGTGTCCGTAAGGGTGACCGGTAGCTGCAGAATCCAACAGAAGTATCCTTTCACGTTGATAAAAAAATTGTTCGCATTGCTTTTATGTGATATTATTTATACTGAAATTAAAGTATTTTACAATTTATTGTAAAAATGTCTATCAACGTGAATACTGCATCTGTGCAAGAATTAATGAAAATTCCNCGTCAGACGTGAACGTTATTTTTAAACCACAGAAACGTCTCTTTAGACTGAAGTTCGCGCGACAACGTTTCGTCGTGGTAAAATCATTGTTCGACCATCCTACCTTTTACCATCATCAACTGGCTCGAGGACTACCTCACAGACAGGAGTATGAAAGTTGTTGTTTAAGGAGAGGAATCCAATCTGGCTACAGTCGAATCCGGTGTACGGCAGGGCACAGTCCTAAGCCCCCTGTTATTTCTCTGCCACATCAATTTAATTGATGTGGCAGAGAAATAGCAGGGGGCCAAGGACTAATATTTATCTACACGACTCAGTAAAGTACTCCGTCTGCCTATTTGCAGACTATTGCCGCCTGTATCAAACTATCAGAAGTCGTCGAGATCATGATATTCTACAGCAAGACCTTAATCAACTAGACGCCTGGGCCAACACATGGGGAATGCGCTTTAATGCCGAACAAACATTCTGACAATAAACCAGGAATGTTTTTTTTTATTAAGGATATAACTTGATGATTCTTAAATTAAATTAAACTTCAAAACGTTTCTACAAAACGCTTATATGTTAGCTGTTATAAGAACAATACACATATAAATCCAACAAAACCATTGAATTATTGGAAAGGATCAAAAACAAAACTCTGACAAATATTGCCACACAACAAAATAAACGTTTTATGTCTTATACGAGCAATTATAGCAATAAAACTTAGATCTATAATAAAAAAATAAAAAATAAAATAAAAAAAACATTAACCACACAACAACTACAATAAAATGTATAAACAATTCCTAATTTTCACCGAACACACTGGCACATTGATGGAATTTGTGTTAATGTAGTCAGGTAGTCGATTTTGCGACATGTACCTGTGGATATATTGTAATTATGACGTAACTTGTCCGATAGCAAAGCTCATGTTCAACCTATTTATGCACATCATACTTCGAGTAGGAGTCTCATTTTCTTTCTTACTTGTACGGTATCCAGTAACATGTTCGAACTGATATGAAAAGTTTATATACATGTATATACATGTACCATATATTTCAACATCATATTATCATCGCACCTATTAAAACTGTCATTTTGCTCTTTCGCCCGTCAACATGGCAGTTGTGAGTTTCCATAGCGACGAGATAACGGCCAAGCCCGACCTCGATAAAGAGCCGACGGAGAGGTTGTCCTGCAGCGTCTCCGCGACGACGACCACGCGTTCCTTGATATTGTACCAGTTGTTTTTGACGAACACTGACAAGTTGAACGACGTTTTCACAACAGATATCAGAATGGAAATGTACGTTAGTAGAAGACCAAGCGCCCAAGAAAACATGGCGGGTACTTCGAGTTTCTGAGATCCGTATCTAAGTTCTGGGGTGTTGTTTTTAATGGCGAGTCTGTGTTTAGGGTCGAATTTGACAAACCAGATCTCATTTCTGTCGGATACGATCTGGAAGGGACTGTTGTACGTCGCGGTGACGTAAAAGTCCATTCTGACGTTGTGTGCGTTACGTAACGTCTCTGCCAGACGTCGCGTCTCATACGTCCATTTCTCCTCGCTTGCAATGCCCTGTGAATATGAATTCATTGAACATGTTCTACCTAAAGTTTGATCGGAAAATACACCACTGGGTAAATTATTACGTAAATTTTATCGGCCGGCCATATACTATCAAAGCTACACCACCTGATCTGATTTATTTGCTATAAAGATTGGACAGCTGCGTACCTGAAATATGCTCACAAACATCGTCATTTCCGGCATGCGCTCGATGTACACGTGATCACTGGTGGGTTCTGGATGTCCGTTTTCTCCTCCTAGCGGCAGATGCGTACACACAACGAACTTCCGCTCAAAATCTTCGCCGCCTTTGGCAGAAATGCGGGTCAGTATTGGTGGCTTCATCACTAAATGGGCGCCTTTTGAGTGGAAATAACGAAAAGGTTATCACAAATTATTTAAAAAACATAGCAAACAATGCAAGACGTATGTCTTAAACAGATCGATGTATGTATAAGTCACTATTATAATAGTCCATTTAGGCATATTGAAGAATACTGGTAATAAACAGAAAAGGAGACTTTCAATGTAAGTTTGCATAAAGCATTATGTTGAATGTTAAATGCTACATCACGTACCGGCCGAGTTGTCTCCCTGTGTGTACCCCTGCAAGTGTCGGAACCCCTCCACCCTGGCCGTGTCCTGGTACAGGCTCTGCACGGTGGTACACAACCACGTGCTGCACGGGTACACGCGCTCTTCATACGCCTTGAAAAAATACGATAAAAGTGTGAACGTTACGCAGCGTAGACTTATTTGGCATGTTGTTTCGTGTTTCTATGTTCACGTTTCCAAATAAATGCACTTACCGATACATAACATTAATCACGTGGTAATAAACAATGTACTCTTTATATGGAAAATATTATTATGAAACTTCAGAAACTCTATCAAGAGTTGAATTATTGTTCTAATCCACCACTTTTATACAAAAACATCAATTTAAAACTTGAAATAATCAGAATTGGGATCACGGCCTTGCAACGGTCAATATAAAGCATTATTTTGCACTTTGGCAGATTTTGAAGACGACTCGTCTAATTAACTAACTTAAAGAAACGTTAATTTAAGATTGCCTTAGCTCAAAATACTACTTCAAACATTCATTTTGAGGTGGCTCAACCAAACAATTCATATCATAATAACCATGGGCAAAATCCGAAAAGAATAGGTACTTGGTGATTAAAGAAGTCTTCAATGATGAATATAAAAAATTAATAATAAGACCATTGTTTTATATTTTAATTGAACAGATATACAAGTTTATTGCATTGCAAAAAAAATGGACTCCAAACATTTGCATTTTGAAATTAACGACAACATTTCTGAAAGTGTGCATGATTACCGTACGGTTTTAGTGTTTAAAAAAGAACGTGAGTGGTATATGTTTTACTTTGAATCTCTAACATACCATTATAATAAATGTTAGATAGTTTGTTGTTTTTAAATATCAGACAGAATTATATTTCTCAGTTGAGCATTACATTCTTATGAAATGTTGATCCGATATTTATCTAATGCGTCTATAGTGCTCAGGATTACAGGATGACATCATACACCCATCGTACATTGAATGTTGTCGGTCAAGAACGTGGTAGTCGTTGTGATTAAAATCTCAGAAAACGCCTTTGTATTATAAGTATTTTTATCATATCGTGAAAACCAAAAATATTTCACACAATATGCGTACCTCTGTTTTGTTCACAACAGTATAGCTAAGGTGTTGTTTCATTGTCGTCTGGTCTAAAGCCTGGTTCGTCTGCGCCCCCACACGCGGTGTCAGGGCCCAAAGTGTTCCGGGAAGTAAGGTCTCCATAGCGAAGTTCAAGCCGTGAAGATTCGGCATTACTAATAAAGCTAACACAAAAATAATGTCGAGATTATGAATTACGCATGTATCGTCTATCTTTGATTCTACACAAAGATCATAAAATAAAGTACATTTTCATATTCACATGTCCAATATTCCAGTACATCGTGTTATGTGGTATAGTCCATGTGAACACGCAATATATCTACATTATTTACATAACGCCATAAGGTCCTTTTAAAGCCCGAGGGGACAGTTAATGACGGACATGGAAGTTCGCTGACCGGTAAAAGTGAGCCTTGAACTCATTCTGTCCCTTATCAACTTACCCACTTGCAAGAAGGCATGTAATATAAACAGGACTATCAGGAGATCGCATACTTTGAAATAAAAATTATATTTATCATTTGGCAGGTTTATAAATTATCTCTCTTTTAAAGCTTATTAATTCCCTTGGACTGTGTTTTTTACCTTTGACCTTGAATGATGACCTTGACCTTGACCTTTCACCACTCAAAATGTGCAGCTCCATGAGATGCACATGCATGCCAAGTATCAAGATGCTGTCATCAATAATGCAAAAGTTATGACAAAACTTTAACCTAGGTTAAAGTTTTGGGACAGAATGACAGACAGAATGAAAGACAGACAGGCAAAAAATATACCCCCTCTTCTTCGAAGAAGGGGCATAAAAACTGTATTTTTTTCCTGTTGCAAGTTACAATTTAAGGTCAGGGTAAATGATCACGCCCCACACTTACACACTCCTTGAGGAGTCTTTAGTCCAGATAGTACTAGTCACTGATCACGAAACAACCACGTGGGTAAGCTGAGGTTATTGCTATCCCGTGTGTGTGTGTATTTATTGACAGGTCCATCTACGTCTTCACGACTGAATATATGGTAGGATCTGTATGTGACCTATCTGGGGAAAATGTACATGTTGAGCCAATAGGTCAAAATTTCCACGGCACCCCGGGTGAATACCAAATATTTAATTTTGATAAATATAGACCAGTGCACTGTGGCGAATGAGACCTACGAGCGCACTGGTTGACAATATAATATGAGGCTTATAAGATAAATTTAGATGTCAAACAGTTGAAGAGCCATGGAATATTATAGTATACACATCTGGAGCGGAAAAGGTGGAGATCGTCCAACTGTCTGTGTGAGTCAGTCATAAAAGTTTTCTTCGTCTGGTTCCTAGAGCGCAAACCCTGCCGTACCCTTAGAAGAGCAACCACGACAACCAAGCCAAAACCGGCTCGCCAAAACACCCGACCCCACCTTAAGCCTCCAGCCGTGGAAATAATGAAACAAGCGATTCCACATATACCCTCTTGCCTCCGTGTTAAGTTGTTCGCAAGAACACATAAGCTTAATAGTGGTGTTCTGAAAATCGGTGCGCAGGGAGCTACTATTCACCAAATCACACTCAATTCGCATCCGCGCCGAGAAAGAGTTCGCGGCGCGGAAGAGTATACTTTACATAACATTTTTGCGTAATGGAAATAGTCAACTGCGTGTTATGTTAGAATCGCGTAACACGGCTCACCTTAAAGGTTACAGGGGCAGGTAAGCCAACAGATGCATTCGCGAAGACGCAGCTGTACCTGTAAACTAACTCTGAAATGCACACGTGCACACGCGCAGCACAGCAGCTGAGGCTATTAATTAGCAACCTTATTAACAGACGATTCCTTATCAGATCAACGGGAGAAAACCAATACCATTTTACTTATTGATCATTATGTAAAGCAAAAAAAAATGTTTTATTTTAATATGCATATAAATTCTATTTCATTATTGTTTCATAATCATAAGTAATGCACTGTTAATTGAGAAAAAACATGACAATCGGAAATAATTTATCCATATTCGCTTAAACTCAACAGAAAACGGTTTGTTTTGATCATTTTCGATATTATTGTGTTTGATATATGTTTATATAATACGTATATTGATATGCCCTGCATATAGGAACATTAGTGTATTTAACATTTGTTTATATTATGAATTTAAGGTAACTTACCCATTGCTGTATTAATCATGTGTTGAATATTTAAGCAGCCATAATTTAATTTGCACGTGAACTGGTTCATTTCACAGAGCACCATACAAACAAAAGACATAGGGTAAACTCATCGTGAGTCGGACACGATACAGAGTCGGACATTTTTGACCACATATATAACAATGCAATGTACACAAATCCTG
>VMBQ01013849.1:4170-16390 GCA_007657795.1 Dreissena rostriformis | reverse complement strand
ATGATTTGTGCAAACTTGGTAATTATTAAGACCATCAATTGAACTTTAGGGGTCAAATGCAACTTTCAGTGGTTAAAAAAATACTAGAATTATATTTTGTCTGCATATATGTAAAATGATCCACCAATGTAAAAAATACGGATGGAAAGGAATATTAAAATGTTCAAATTATAAAAAAAAATCTTATATTTTTTTGCAATTACCTGTTTCTTTATTTGTTTTCTTAAAAAAAGGGATGGAAAGGAATATGAAAATGTTCAAATAATAAAAATTATTCTTATATTTTCTTGCAATTACCTGTTTCTTTATTTGTTTTGTTTTCATATAAGAGTATTTAGTACATAAATTGCAACTATAAGATCTAATTACCAACACTCCATGCCCCCAATGGATCTCAAGTACACAGGACAGGTGTTAAAATCGACCTTTAACCCTTCAAGCGCTGGAACCGAATTTTGAAGGCCTTTGAAAACAGTTTGGATCCAGATGAGACGCCACANCATTTTAGCAGACGACAAATTTCCCAGCATGCAAAGGGTTAACATGTTTGATGATGCAAAAAGCACTCAAGATAAGAAATGAAGAGTGTAAAACAGTCGTTCCATAATTTTTTTGCACTTGTTGAAGATATGATCATGGATATTTATTGTATATAAACCATAAATAGACATTTGCTAGCATTTAAAATAATTTTATTTCATACATGAGGTTCTCAAGTGTGAAAATATTAAAGATTATTATAACTGACAAAAACTGAAACATTCTCAGCACTTTTGAACATTCATAATCAAATTGTGCTTGATAAACACTTAAAGTTATATTCAACCTACAGTTTTAATGCAGTCATAATACTAAAATCTGCCCTGCTCATGAAGCCCATTAAAAACAAGAGGGTCATGATGGCCCTGAATCGCTCACCTGAATAACCTTTATAATGTTTGTTGAATATAACATCTCATTTAGGTCATTTTAAGTCAAACATAATGCAGAATAAGACATGTACATGTAACACATCATCTCAAAAGAATCCCAAAACGTTTACGGCTGACCTTCTTCGCATAGTACACTAAAATATAAATAAACTAAAGATATTAGTATGTTAAGTAATGAAACCTCTCCTTCACAGAACATATAGTATAAATAATTCCTTTATCAACTTGATAACTCATATAGTTCATATCAATAAATTAAGTTGCACAAGTGGTAAAAAATTGAAGGTATCAAAGTGCATAAATTCATTTTTAGGAATTGAGTTGAATTTTATATAATCCTAACCCAGATTCAATCAAGATAAACATTCTGACTAAATTTCATACAGCTCTGATAAACTGTGACCTCTTTCGTCTACAGGAAGTTTTACTACAATTTGACCAGATGACCTTCTTTATGACCTCAGATGACCCATATACAATCCCAAGCCAGATTTCATCAATTGATACATTCTGACACAATTTCATTGAGACGTGATGAAAACTGCGACCTCTTTCATTTACACAAGGTTTTACTAGAATTGGCCTGNGATTTTATCATGATAACATTCTGACCAAATTTCATAAAGAATGGATGAAAACTGTGACCTCTACTGTCTAAACAAACAAATTGTTGACGGACGCACGCACGCACGACAGACGCCGGACATAATATGATCACATAAGCTCACCGTGTTACTTCGTGACAAGTGAGCTAACAAGGATGTCAGTACCGGTAAAATTGATGGATGCTCTCCAAAGATGCTTTGTCGATATATGGTTAAATTGTGTGGGAAAGTGTTACCTTGAGAAAATCTATTATTAGCCTCAGTGACCTTGACCAAATATGAAAGAGATTGGTAAAATATTGAAGGCACTATGAGAAACTTATAAAAAAAGTGTGACAGAAGGAAGATAAGGAAGGACAAACTGGCAACTTTATGCTCCCCATATATATGTATGGGGAGCATACAAAATGAAACAAGAGGGCAAATGGCCCTAGGTCACTCACTTGAGACACAAAGACCTGTTCTAAGCAGCTTTTGTGATGTTTCAATAACCAGTTTAAAATCAGCTGAGATATCATTAGAACAAGTGTTCTGAATAAGTTCCATGATGATTGGGCAAAGAAATGACATCAATAGTGTTCAAAAGGTAATGGGAAAATATAATGAAAACTGCCTAGCCGACTAGTGGTCATGCTTTATGTTTAAAACAAGCAATGATGTCCCCTACCGGCTCCACCATTGTCAGATTTTTTTTTTTTTTTTAAAGTATTTGTTGCCATAGCAACCAGAATTCTTGACGTACATGTAGGAACGAAATGAAATGACGTGCATAAAATCTCCATATTGCCATCTGTCCATGTTTTAAGTTTCATGAAAAAATATGAAGAACTTTTAAAGTTATCGCAGGATCAAGAAAAGTGTGACAGACAGACCGACGGACAGAGCACAAACCATAAGTCCCCTCCGGTGAAAGCGGTAGGGGACAAAAACAGCAGTATGGAGAAATGTATACCTCAAGGGAATGATTTGTGCAAACTTGGTAATTATTAAGACCATCAATTAAACTTTAGGGGTCAAATGCAACTTTCAGTGGTTAAAAAAATACTAGAATGATATTGTGTCTGCATATATGTAAAATGATCCACCAATGTTAAAAATAAGGATGGAAAGGAATATTAAAATGTTCAAATTATAAAAATTATTCTTATATTTTTTTGCAATTACCTGTTTCTTTATTTCTTTTCTTAAAAATAGGGATGGACAATATGCAAATGTTCAAATGATAAAAATTATTCTAATATTTTCTTGCAATTACCTGTTTCTTTATTTGTTTTGTTTTCATATAAGCGTATTAAGTACATAAATTGCAACTATAAGATCTAATTACCAACACTCCATGCCCCCTATGGATCTCAAGTACACAGGACAGGTGTTAACCCTTTGAGCGCTGGAACCGTATTTTGAAGGCCTTTGCAAACAGTTTGGATCCAGATGAGACGCCACAGAACGTGGCGTCTCATCAGGATCCAAACTGTTTGCTATTCTGATAGTATTCTTTGAAAAAAATCGATGAAAATGCTTATTTTAGAAATTCAGCAGACAACATTTTAGCAGACGACAAATTTCCCAGCATGCAAAGGGTTAAAATCGACCTTTAACCCTAATTAGTTGTGTTTGTGTGTTGACAGTTTGCTAAATCTGATAATTCTATACTTGAAAGTGTCAACGGCTATCTATAATCAAGCTCTTAACTTAAATTAAACATGCTTTATGGCGACTATCGTTAATAATTTTCGAAACTTTGACTAGGTCAACAAATAAACATCTGTTATTGCATCAGTGTAATACCTGCGCGCCAAAAGGCTGCCATTTAAAAGGGACTTGTTCACAGATTTTGGCATGTTTTGAAGTTTGTCTTACAATGCTTGAAATTGATAAAATATAAACATCAGAACTAAAGAGCTACAATATAAAAACAATAATAGTTTTTTTTTTATTTTTATCCACACCAGGGCTCGCACCACTGACCCATGGAGTAAAAGCCAAGCACCGAAACCACTCAGCAATCGGTCTTCAGGTGTGTATGTGTGTAATTTAGAGTTTATGTTCGGGTCGTCGTTGAGTCTTTACATTATGTGCGCACCTGACCATCCGTCTTCACATGGGTTGCCATTTATTTTATACTTTGTATAACCAACCAAGTGTTCTTACAAAATATAACGATAACACAAGAAATCACATTTTTTTTTTCGTTTCGTGTCTGAGACGCTTGAAATTTTAATCAATTTCTAACTATGATTTTTCGTAAACAAAAGTGTATTTCCACTATAAGTCTGCAGCATAAGTGTTATTTTGCACACTGACGTACATTGTTCATTTATTTCTTGAATCAGTGACAAAAAGTTGAAAAATTCTCATTTTAAATACTGTGAACAAATCCCTTTAAAGTGATTATGGAAAGATAACTGGGGAAGAAATATAAGAGCCATATGGATGAAATTACGTGCTGAAGTGGATCCATATGTATGCCAAATTTTTTACCTGTAGGGACTATGTACGTGTATATCTTTGATGAATTTTAATAAATTATGGTGTATATTCAAGATGTATATTGTTGCACGTTTTCATAATATTTATGAAGCAGCTTTGTCCAAAATTATCTATCATGCAGTGTGAAGGTCCAAAAGTAGGTTAGTGTGAAGATCAAAATGAGGAAAGGTGATGTGGATGTGTTGAGTGTGTTCAAAGACATCATCTATGTAAGTATCAAACCTTTGAAGGATGAATTATTGATGTTATGCAATACACGTCAATTTGTGTAAACCAATAATTTGGACCTTCTGAATAAGTCTTAGCCCAAAAGTAGGTAAATGTCAATGTCAATGTAAGGTCATGTGACATTGGTGTGTTGATAGTGTTCATCGATAAGTACCATGCACGGATTAACCCTTTGAGTGCTGGAACCGGATTTTAAAGGTCTTTGCAAACAGTTTGGATCCTGATGAGACGTGGCGTCTCATCAGGATCCAAACTGTTTGCTATTCTGATAGTATTCTTTGAAAAAAAATCGAAGAAAATGCTAATTTTAGAAATTCAGCAGGCAACATTTTAGCAGACGACAAATTTCCCAGCATGCAAAGGGTTAAACATTTGTAGCAAGCAGTATTGGTATTAGACAAAACATGTCATTTTGGATAACCAAAATGAGGTCAGGTGATGTGGGTGGGTTGATGGTGTTTATAGACGTCATCCATGCAAGCATCAAACCTTTAGCTTTGACATATACACATTCGTTATATTTAATAAAAACTAGAAACATATCACAGACACTGAACCCCCACAACATATTTTTGGCCACAAACAAATCCACTAAATATTCTACAAAGGACAAACAGACAAAGGGAAATAATACAGCCAAAACTGGTCGCAGTCAAAGTTGCTTTCACTCATTGAGGACATTAAACTGTGAAAGTTTGAGCGAGATTGACCAAGTAGTAAAAAAAGATATAAAGGCACAACATTGTGAGACTATATATTCTATATTTGAAAACAGGTAAAAGGACATAAGCATGATTTTCCCAGTAGTTAAGCAAGCTTCAGGGAGCTATATATTCTGTATTGGAGACACAGAGTCACAGACAAGAGGAATATTTTTGCCGAAAAACGTTGAAGTCTCAATTCCTGTCTTAACGATCATCAACACATTAATACCATTCAGTTGTGAATGTTTGGAGTTTGAAATGTCGCTGGCATTCGCCCATTGAACGGTAGTACAAATTGAATTTGTAATGTTATTACAATAAATATTTTGTTGAAAAAGACAAAACAATCTACTAAATGTTTATTCATTAAACCTTATTAATTTAATTTTTATTTTACAATTTGTTTTCAAACCCAGAGTCATGACTTTAACAACTTTAGTGAAGGACCACTAGACGACATACACACTCAATATTTGACTCTTGAACCTCATGGTTTCAGAGCGTTTTTAATACTTTCATTTTAAAAACATATTTTTAGCTCTGGTTACCCGCATGTGTAAAAGACTGGAACAATTTCAACAACTTTGAAAGAAGGTCAACCAAGGACCATTCTTGAGAAGTTTTGTTAAAATCTCTCTAGGGATTCAGGACATGAAGTTGTTACACATGTAGAAGAAAAAGTTAACTGACAGAGAGACGGACATCACAGTAACCTGAAAGCTCTCCATGACCACAATAGAGGAGATTGTCAACTAAGAAACATTTCTAACAAGTGGTTTCAGACTAGACAATAACTTAATTTTCTTTTCTTTTTCAAATAAACTTGTTATTATAAACTCATTCAATTGAAAATATATTTTTTCAATAATAACCGTCTGGGGGATAGAGAAAACGGATGTTTAATACTATTATAAACATTGTTGTTAGCAGTGACTTTATAATAAAAGGGACATCACTCCTATGAGGTAAATGTGCATCACAGAAAGGAATTCATTCCCCTTCCCTTAAGTAATGTTTTGTTAAAAAATACTTTTTTTTTATTGAGTTTTCTTTGAAACATGTGTTTCAATTAGCTTGGATTAATATTGTTCAACTGTAATAAAAGTTAGTTTTGTCCATATTCAACTAGATATAATGCTTGATAAAACATGGACTCAAAATTAGACTGTTCCACTGTCGTCCAAATGTCATAAAAAAATTAATGTATAACTGATTTAGAGCTTTAATACAAAAAAAAACCTCATGGCAATACAAAATATAGGCCAGAAAAGACAGCCCTTAATATATAATTAAAAGTTGGCAGAAAAAGGACCACATATTATACAAAGTAACCATGCAGTAAAGACAAGACATATCTAATTAAACGCAAATTTGCACACACATATGACATAACCCAGAGATGAGGAGCAAGTTTGTTACCAAAGGCATCCTCGTCCACGTCTCCAGAGTAATACTGCAGGACCCGGCGGTACACGCTGTAGCCCAGTACGTTGTACATCTCCACGGCAACCTTGTTTGACACCCGAACAAACAGATCCACGAAGTAACACAGCTTCCTGGCAACACACAGAAAGTCAAACTTAAATGTGTGACACTTGATAGGACATATTTAGTTATTTTACAAACAGGACTTGATCATGCCAAACTGACAATAGAATTAATAATAAAATTACCAATGATGGTGTTCACCTATAAATGTGGGTTTAATTTTCACTCTATTCAGTTTAAATGATTTTTTCACTTGAATGTTGCATCAATATCTTAATTTTTTTCATACACACAATTAGTACACAATGGATAGAATAAGATTATAACAAATCATTTGTAGTCTTTTTAGTGTTATTTTTTTCGGCTGATTTTACAGTCGTCATTTGGTTATATTCCCAATGGCGAAAAGTATCTTTTTTCCCCGAGTCTATCCAAAAATTCCCTACCGATGGTTTGACTTTCAGATATTTGATAATAGAGCTTTCAAGTACAGAAATAAAAATGTTTGAAGTTATAATATCCATTTAAGATTTAACTGATATCTTTATGTTTAGTGTTTTCCGTTTAAGGTATGTTTTATCAATAATTATACAAACTGTAAATAAAGCAATTACTGTTTTCCCAGTTTAAAGTAAATTGATGCTAAAATTTCCAATTTCATGGGAATAGGGCATATTCCAGAAGTGGTGCGAAAATGCCCTGCTTTAGGGAAATAACTTATATCAGTTTTAACTTTCATTTATTTTGAAATAAATATATTAATAGCATGTTATCTGTATGCAATAACCTCTTAAACCCAAATAACCATGTAGCCATGTTGAATCAAGATTCCTGAAAAACAAATTAGGATTTTTTTTAATAGAACAAAATCCAAATTTACACAACTCAACCTCACTTTACTGATTACAACATACAAAAGGACACAGCAGGAAGGTCATACTTTTCTGAAATTTCTTCCAAGTTTCTCATGAGCTTTCCCGCCAGGCCCAGCCTGCGGTACTCCGGGGCCACCGTCAATGCAGTCACATGACCGTGCCACTGGTCACCTTGACCCTCCGCCTTGCCCATAACTGAAACACAGCAATATCATGCCTGAACAGCAGGGAAACCACCTATATGAGCCTTGCTGTGGGGAAAACAGGGTTTAATGCATGTGCCTAAAGTGTTGTTCCAGATAAGCCTGTGCTAGGGCTAGCACAGGCTAATCAGGGACGACACTTTCTGTTTTTTTATGGACTTTTTTGTGTAAGGGAAGTCTCTTCTTAGCGAAAAAAGCGACTTAAGGCAGAGAGTGTGGTCCCTGATTAGCCTGTCTGAACTGCACAGTCTAATCTGGGACTGCACTTATGCACATGCATTAAACCCTGTTTTACCAGAACGTGGCTCATATGTATGCCTACATGTACATACTGTTATATTACTTGTACTGTATACCACATTAATATATATTAGCCATTTTTTCTAATACACACATGTGTATGTAGTTACAAGTAACTAACCAGTTAAGTACATATATCAGCCTATTTTCATCTTTAAAACTTACCATACTGTAATCTCTACCCACTTGTTTACATTTCTCTGTTAAATGTACATGTACCAATACTCTTGTCTAACTACTTCAAAGGCTTACACCAAAATGTATAAAGTAAGTCAACTAAAAGCTGCTGTTGAAGATCCCATCACTCCAGTAAGACTCCCTTCAGAACAAGTAAACAAATGGCATTACTACATACTGTAGCCCATGATTTCGCCCGATGCTGACTCAGCCACCTGAAAGTATTCCGGCCAATGGGCCAGATACTGCATGTAGAACGGCAACCCATACTGTACCAGTTAAGGTAAATGTTCATATACAATTAAATAGAAATTCATAGATTCGCAGCTTACAAAAAAAAATCAACTATAAAACAAGAGATTTTTACAAAATATGTATGCCCTTCCCAATTCTTACATGGCTATTTCAAGAAGTCAATCCCCTACAGTGATAAATCAAACAGCCATGAAAATGAATACTTAGTTTTCTTTAATGCTAAGTAGTGAAATATTGAAAAGGTTTCCCTTAGTGCAACTACATATTTAAACGTCAAATTAATTTGAAATATAGTTTTTGTGCAAGATCTAGTGAACATATTTATCTTCTCACATTAATAAGAAAATAGTTCTGAGTATAATACTACCCTGACAGCAAACAAATACTGTATCCTCTGTATAGGAACTGGCTGGAAAAGGTTTTTTTTTACAGCTTGTCTTAGAGGATTCAGTTTTAATGCTTCAACACATTTGACTACTAACAATACCATAAAACATGTGTATATCCAATAATTATTGATTAAGGATACGGTCTCTGTTAAAGGATCTAAGTTCCTGAAATAAAAGAAAGTCGGTTGAGATTTTCTAATATAGCTATGCATGTAAAATTAAAGTCATAATGAAAAGAAAGTACAATTCATTAATGTACAGTTTGGACATGCTAACCAAGTGGTTACCAACAGGAGGAAACCTAGTTCAAATGCTATTTAATTTCAAATTATTGCGCATTCATAGTAGTTACACCACACAATTACCGGTATACGAGAATATTTACGTATATTTATTTTGAAATAAACAAAATTGCATTCTGCATTTCATTGCACTTGATGTAAAACAAGTAAAACGATTTCAATGGTACATTATATTCTCACAATCTTTAACCATGGATAGTAGAAGGGAATGTTATATTTAATTAATTACCAAACTTTATATCACTCACTGCAGGTACCATTAATAAAATATTGTTTACTGCCATGAAATTTATAATAAACAAATTTCAGCTGATACAGACAAGTTACTCGTATTTGTTGCAGAACCAAAATTGTGTCGATGTATTGTATGAACTTGAATGAGCACAGATTTAATGGTGTATGCCAAACAGTGTACATGTCTTTTGTACATGAACTAGTTTTCTGCTAGCTTGGTGTCTGTGTGATGTTTTGGCACCGAGATGCTGCGCGGCAGAAATGAAAAGATAATAATCCCTAGGATTACACCAGGGATCTAGGAACAATTGCAAGCGGGTGGGCATGAAGTTGGTAGTTTGCAAGCAGAGGAGAGCATTTTCTGATGGTGCATAGGACCTAACATTTTGACGTGTTTAACTCCATCTGCCAGCCTGCTTCAAACTTCTCGAGTCTCTGCAGGTCCCCTTGGAGGATGACAGAGTCTGCTGGGATTTTAATAAAGCAGTTGAGGAATCTGTCCTCTTGAACAGTTGGCAGGTGGATTTGACTCTTCCTTGAAATGTAATTGATATAACGGGCCAAGCACTGACCCAGGAACATTTCGAGTCACTATTGCAGCCTTGGATGTGTTGCGATTGATCATGACTTGTTGACTCTAAGGAAGCTTTTGATCCAGAGCAGCATGTTCCTGTGGACACAATAATGGTGTATTTTCTGCAGCAGAAATTATTGGGTGAGCATGTTGAACGCCTTTCTAAAATAGATAAGTATGGCATTGACTTGAAAACAATCATCCACAGCTGTACCCAGGTCATGAACTTGAAGGACAAGCTGACTTTTGCAAGAAAGCTATCTATGAAATCCTTGCTGCTGTTCGCGGTGGTGATCTAGGACGGTGTTGCATAACATGACTGTGTATTTTATGCTGTAGGAGATTACAGCATAACGAGGTGAGCGCGATGGGCCTTTCATTTGCCGGTACAATACGGTCACCTGTCTTGAAGACTGGTGTCACAAATGCAGTTTCCAGTCAGTAAGAACCCTACCAGCCTACCTTCTCATAGGAGTGCTCAACCAGCAAATATAGAATTGAAGCAATTTCACTGGCATTTTTATTCCACAGACAAGGTCAATATCTTGTCTTGGCCTTCAACATTGTTAGGGTACGATTCAAGTTTGAGTTTCTTTACACCATGTTCATGTACAATAAGGTCACGCATGGGAGGTTAAGGAGGTGATTAAATGGTCAAAGTACTTGACATAGCTTCACTGGTTGATACCGCTGTATAGGCGATTTTCATCCTTCTTTATAAAGTACCGGTAAACGGCACTTTCCCAATTACGAAAAAACTACAAATTTCCCAATTGCTGTCAAAAAAATTCCCAATTTAAGGGAAAAAAAAGAAAAATAAGGTTTTTGTTTTTTTGAAAAAGCAACATTTAGTTAGTTTCCCTTTGCAGTTATATGGCTTGAACCTAGGTTAATATAATATTGACAGCTTGAAAACACTTAGTTTTCAATTTTAAAGTATTTGGGATTAAAAAATCAAAAAGACCAATTTCCCAATTTGAGGTTTTCACGACTCGATTTTTCCCAATTTTGAGGTTTTCACGACTCGATTTTTCCCAATTGGACCGGTACGGGTACTTTTCCCAATTGGACAAGGAAAATCGCTGTGTATGGTTGTTTAAAGCTGTTTGAGCTGAGCCTCTAAGCAGTCTGCAAAACTAACATTTTCGTCTTTATAGCCAATGTGGCTATGAAACTTTCAACATTTCATAGCCAGAGGCAATTTTTCATAGCCAATTTTTTCCACTGATATTATCATGAAAGGACGTCAAGAGTCTGTATACGTGTATTGCAATTAAGGGTTTGAGTTGTAAACAAATCAGTAGTGTTAAGACTTTTGTTCCATTCTTGATTTGTGGCTTATTTACAAGAGTTCTGAGAATTCTACACAGAATTATGTTATTTTAATTGTTTTCAAAGTTTTTATCTGAGTCAGCACAATAATTGTCAGCATCATCATGGCATCATGATCCACGGCCATATCCATTGTCACATCAACTGCCTTTTCAATTATTTGGATTATCGAGATATATGCATAAATAATATAAATTATCAGTCATATTAAAACAATTCGAGCGTATTAGAAAATAAAAGCTCATAACTTTGTTTACCCTTAATATTCCCTGCGTTTTGCCAAAACAGATGAGTCTGTTGATTTTGGTATTGCCCATTTACTAGGGAACATAATAGCCGTGTGAGGTTTGACAGGGGTGTAAATGGTCATTTATTTGAAATCCGGAAAATTTTGTCGGGGGTTTGGGGCCCCAGGTCCCAAACAGGGATAAAGGGCAGAGCTCCCCCCTAACTAATTAAACTCTTCAATCGTCTTTCAAGTTTCTATTTCTGATGAATACAATGCGAAATAGTATAAAACAGACCGACCTTATCACCGCATGCAGGTTCGTCATTCTATTTTGTTTTTAAAGAACGTCAAAAAGGAAATTATAAGCGACGACAATTACTTTATCCGAAAACGACAGTCCGAAAAATGTATGTGTTTTGCACATGAAATGAAATGTGCATAACATTTGACTGCAGAAAATGAAAACCAGCTACCAATTAAGAAAATACGTAATCAATATATAATTTGGTTAACATATTGCTTTACTATATGCTTTTGCACTGCTTTACTTTGCTAAATAGATCACTTGAAATATTTAAAGATTGCAGACAATTGTAAGATTTCCGCAACTTGCAGTTCATGTCCGTGCCATCCGCTTACCAATCAAAAATGAATAAATAAAATTACAGGCAAAATCGGTACCGAGCGCAAATTTCCGGAATGCTGACAATATTAATTTCGTTATAAAATGATCACACACTCGAACGAATTTTCGTAAATTGATTATTCATCGGTTTATTTCCAAACGGTCTTTTCTGATTTTTTTCATCGCAATTCAGGCGATCAATAGACAATTTTTACATCGCCAGAGCTGAGATTTTATCGCATTGGCGATCAGGCGATGGGTTAATTTTGCAGACTGCA
>VMBQ01013847.1:0-14717 GCA_007657795.1 Dreissena rostriformis | reverse complement strand
TTCTGGGGAAACTGGGCTTAAGGCAACTACGTTCAGTGTCGTCCCAGACTAATCAGGGATGGCATTTTCCTCCTTAACTGGATTTATGGTTAGAAGAGACTTGCATTAAAGCGGAAAGTGTCGTCCGTTCACAGGCTAATCTGGGAAGAAACTTTACGCACATGCGCTAATCCCATCTTTCTTTGAAGAAGGCTTATATTAAAATGCTTTTGTATATTTTAAACAATAATAGGAATGCGAAGTTGAAAATGGTTAATAAGAGATCGTTTCAATACATACGTAATGAAGGTACGATATAAAGTTAAGTATCAAAACATTCATATAATAATTAGCAAGAGTGTGTTATGTTGTTTTGTGATATCAGATGTATATTTTATATAAGGAAATTAAATATTTTGTTAAAAAAACCTATTTGTTTACGAAATCTGTTTCGTAAAACAATAAAGTTATTTGAATGAATTATAATAAATACGGTCAAATGAAACAAAAATATTAAATGAAATTGTTTGTGCATTCATGAAGATCATATTTGTCTCATGATAAAATATTAAATGGAATTGTTTGTGCATTCATAAAGATCATATTTGTTTCATGATAAAATATTAAATGGAACTGTTTGTGCATACATGAAGATCATGTTTGTTTCATGATAAAATATTAAATGGAATTGTTTGTGCATTCATGAAGATCATATTTGTTTCATGATAATATATTAAATGGAATTGTTTTTGCATTCATGAAGATCATATTTGTTTCATGATAAAATATTAAATGGAATTGTTTGTGCATAAATGAATATCATATTTGTTTCATGATACAATATTAAATGGAATTGTTTGTGCATACATGAATATCATATTTGTTTCACGATAAAATATTAAATGGAATTGTTTGTGCATTCATAAAGATCATATTTGGTTCATGATAAAATATGAAATGAAATTGTTTGTGCATACATGAAGATCATATTTGTTTCATGATACAATATTAAATGGAATTGTTTGTGCATACATGAAGATCATATTTGTTTCACGATAAAATATTAAATGGAATTGTTTGTGCATTCATGAAGATCATATTTGTTTCATGATAAAATATGAAATGAAATTGTTTGTGCATACATGAAGATCATATTTGTTTCATGATAAAATAGTAAATGGAATTGTTTGCGTATACATGAAGATCATATTTGTTTCATGATAAAATATTAAATGGAATTATTTGTGCATTCATGAAGATCATATTTGTTTCATGATAAAATATTAATTGGAATTATTTGTACATACATAAAGATCATATTTGTTTCATGATAAAATATTAAATGGAATTGTTTGTGCATACATGACGATCATAATTGTTTCATACAGTTGTGCTGCTTTTGATCTGTCTATGCAAATTTGTGTGCATTATGGTCGGCTTGCACTAGTATTTATTAGTGGAGAGGATATATTTTCTTTATTTAAGTTGTACAATTTCTTTAAATTGATTAATGAAACCATAAATATAAATGTAAACTATTCATTTTTTTTTTAATATTTTAATTTCAGAACAAAATCGTCTATGTCCTTGAGGTTGAGAAAATTTCAATCTTCATTAATTGTTTTTATCCACTTTTAATCATTATACAATCCCAATTAAACTGAGGCCCACCAGCCCATTCTATTGTTTGTGTGTCTTCTAGCCCAAATAACGTTTTAGTAGCGCAAGGCTTTTGCTTAAGTGGGTGGCATAAAGACTGATAGATATTTGAGCCTCCTTCTGGGAAAACTGTGCTTAATGCACGTGTGTAAAGTATCATTCCAGATTAGATTGTGCAGTCTGCACAGGCTTATCAGGGATGACACTTTCTGCTTTTTAGGAATTTTTGTTTGAATAAAAAAAAATCTAAATAACTTTTCTAAATAAAAAATCAATGTAAGCGGAAAGTGTCAATGATAAGCCTTTGTGGACTGCACAGGCTGACCTGGGATGACACTTTACGCACAAGCATTAAGCCCATTTCTCCAAGAACAAGGCTCATTTGTATAACTATGTCAATGTCGTATTTAGTTAAGAAAAAATACGCAAACATCCACGAGGCTGTGAATGCTGGAAATGTGGTCGCCTTGGAGACGATGGTGAAAGCAGGGGCCAGCATCAACGAGGTCAACGATCGAGACAAGTTCACTCCCCTGCACTCTGCTTGCAATGTGGGATCATTGGAAGTGAGTGTTTTTACAATTGTGAGAATTCAAAAGAGAATACAAAAGTACAGTGTTTTTTTCGTTCAAATTTTGGGCCTGTAAGGGGACCCATTCCCAATGGAAAAAAAGTATATATTTTTCCCAAATGGGACCTAAACATTCCCAATTGAAGGTTCCTCCCCCCCCCAAAAAAACGAAAAAAACATTGGGCTTCTGTTCTTTAGTTTGCATTAATCGATTGTAATGAAACTTGAGATGTAGGTATCTTTTATGAAGATCTAGCTTGGAATTGCATTTGAGGCCAGTCAGGTAAAGGTCAATGTCACTGTAATTAAAATAAAAAAATAAGCGGTTTCAGGTCAAGAACTTTACTTTGCATTCAACAATCTTGATGATATTTAGGATAAAGCAAGCTTCCATGGAGACCTTACTTGGGATCATTTTTGGGGGCAGGTAGAAAAAAGACCAAGATCACTGTTACCAGGGTGCATAATCAACGGGGTTCACATGGGGTTTACACACGGACTGACACAGAATGTGGGGGGTATCAATTCAACAAATGTGCTTGTTTTCACTTCGAATAGGAGCAAGATCAATTTAAAATTAATCAGTGTTTTCCCAGACAACATGTATTTTAATGTCCATCACAAATATTCATATATTTTTTCTTAAAATATGCATGTATATTTTTTATTTGAGCCTTGTTCTGGGAAAACTAGGCTTAATGCATGTGCATAAAATGTCAACCCCATTTCAGGGACGACATTTTCCGCTATTAAGGAATTTTATATCTAAAGAAAGTCTCTTCTTAACGAAAATTCATTCTAGGCAGAAAGTGTCGTCCCTGATTAGCCTGTGCAGACTGCACTGGCTAATCTGGGAGGACACTTTACACACATGCATTAAGACCAGTTTTCCCAGAGCAATAATCATTTGATCTTTGCAGTGTCTTCACTGGTTGCTATGTCACGGCGCAGACAGCACGGTTACCACTCCTAAGGGATGGACCCTGGCGCATATCGCAGCAATAAGGGGACAGGATGCATGCCTACAGGTAGAGGTTTTTTTACAGGAACTCGGGCCCTTATTCACCAAATTCTTCTTAGACTTTAGTATAAGAATAAAGACTATTATTTAAGTTTGAATATTCAAGAAATTCTTTTATTTTAGTTATACTAGGTATTTACCACATCTATGTACATCATTCTTCACGTAGAACATTTTGTTAATGACATAATAGCTAGTGGTACCCTGTATATATTCAAATGCTGGACTTATCTTACACCAAAGGTGGAGGAATATAGAATTGGTGTTGTCCACCTGTCCGTCATTCCGTCTGTCCGTCATTCCATCTGCCACTCTGTCACAAGATTTTGAAATTAGCGGGGGATATCAATTCAACGAATTTCCTTGTTTTTCTTGCTTCCTAGTCTATTCTCTATTCTTAAGTCTAAGAATGTGTTGGTGAATACAGGCCTGGGAAAAATATAGAGCAGGATGCACCCTTTATGCTTCCCCCGACCAATCAGCTGAATTTCTGGACTTGTCAACACAAAAACTATGAAATCTTTAAAACAAACTGTTGACGAATATTCAATGGCAAATTAAAAGCCTATGGTTAAAAAGGGGATGCAATACAACATGCAAAATGTAGGTTAAATCCTCTATTGAAGATTAACGTGATACTTGTTTTGTAAAATGTATTCATGGATCATACTAAATGTATATATAGCACTTGACATACTCAATTTATGCCATTGCCTGCTTTATACAACATGCTTCACAAATGACAAGAATAAATAACATTCAAATAAAGGAAGCAATAAACCAGTACCTTTGTTGTAACAATAAATGTTTTGATAATATGCATCATTGTTTTGTTTTGCAAAAAATAATATGGGCTTTGGGCTATATTATTGTAGACATACTTGACACGTTTATTTATCTCACCTTGAGAAGCAATTAATTAAAAATGAGGTTTGATTTGAAATCAGTAAGCATATCAGAAGCTGTATGTTGGCTGGAAAATGTGAGCATTCTGTATTTAAATTATTTGTATGCACTTTTTTTATTTATTTTTTATTTATGTATCTATTATATTTTTTTGGACTCAAACTAACATCGTATGTTCTCCTCCCCAGGTTCTAGCAAACAACAACGTGAACCTGAGCGCCAAGGACCACAGAGGCAGCACGCCGGGCCACCTGGCTGCCGCACACGGGAACTCATTCACACTCAACACCATACTCAGATCTGGCACTGTGAGTAACAACAACAGTTGTGAGATATGACTGTTTAAGTGAGATTTATACCGTATCAGTACACTGTGAGTAACAACAACAGTTGTGAGACATGACTGTTTAAGTGAGATTAATACCGTATTAGTAACAACAACAGTTGTGAGCTATGACTGTTTAAGTGAGATTAATACCGTATTGGTATGAGCAGTGTTCCGGGAAAACTCGGCCAAATGCATGAGCATAAAGTTTCATCCCAAATTAGCCTGTGCTGTCTGCACAGGTGAACCAGGGACAACATTTTTTGTTTTATGGAATTTTTCATTTATAGAAAGTCTCTTCTAAACGAAAATCAAGTTTGAGCGGAAAGTGTCATCCCTGATAAGCCTGTGTCTAATCTGGGAAACTTTAAACGCTCAAGCATTAAGCCCAGTTCCCAGAATGCCTCTCTTATATCCCAATAAAACCCCCATTATCGTTTCATGTTAGCATAACATTCCGATGTTGCACAGTGAGTTACAATAACAGTTGCACCATATAACTGCAGACCATATGTTTCCCAAGAAACACTTCTGGGGCTTTACAATTTCCCAGAAAACTTTGTGAGTAGTGTGAACAGTTGTATAACCCTTTGCATGCTGGGAAATTTGTTGTATGCTAAAATGTTGTCTGCTGAATTTCTAACATAAGCATTTTCTTCAATATGTTTTCAAAGAATACTATCAGAATAGCAAACAGTTTGGATCCTGATGAGACGCCACGTTCTGTGGCGTCTCATCTGCATCCAAACTGTTTGCAAAGGCATTAAAAATTTGGTTCCAGCACTGAAAGAGTTAATAGTATAAATCCCATAGTGTGAAGGCCAGACAGCTTTCATAAATCGTGTTTGATGTAGGGTCATAATGAGATAGACATTACTGTTTGGGTTGTTCTTATGAGTATTTTACGAGTTGAGGTTATAATTTGTGCTTAAAATTAAATTTTTAAAATCATTTTCTAGCAAACTTGTTGTTTTTTAATAATAAATGAGTGAACCAAAATAATCCACGAGTTAACTTATATTTTAAAATTAAGAATTTATTCATTTTCTCTCCTTTTATTTTGCTCATTGATGTACTTTTATTTAAATTTGTTGAAGGGTTTTTTGAACCAACAAGGATTAAAGGTATTTGTACTAAAAGCCAGCATGGCTTATCAGACTTGAATTGTTTATGTATTAATAGCTTCTATTCACACTGAAGTCTATTGTGGGTTTGTGTGTGTGTGTTACACTTAAATAAAGCATGTTTCCAAAAAAAAAATCATTGATGAAATTAAAGTGTTCTCGTTTTTATTCTGTCCATGATGTTACATGTATTGAAAAATAAGCAAAACAGAAACAACGTAACATATATTTATAATGTAATGTTTCTATGTTATTTATATTTTATTCAATATAATATAACTTTAATTATAGTGATTTAACACTAAGTGTGTTGAGCAATGTGAACATTGTTGATTGGTGTTGGTATTTACATGTGTGCTCTTGTATTATAAATGATTTATTGTGTTATAAATGAAGTCTTATTTTGAACATCAAAGAAATTAAACAAACTGTGAATGCGGTAGTTATACAATAACATATGAATGCTGCATGCTTCTATAGAACAGCAAAAATGATCATGAATAAAATAGTTTTTACAAGTGCATTTCAGTACAAAATATCCATAAATATCTATTAAACTGTCATGCGTATTTCAGGTTCTTATTGTGTTAAATCAATTCTTATTCAGAAAAGTAACGATTGTAAACATGCTCTTTTAATTACCAATAATTTTCTTATTTGCTATTCAACAATTTCATTGAATAAACATGAAGGTTGATTTGAAGTGAAAATAATTTATTTGGACGTTAAAATTCCATCTGGATAATCACAGACGTTTTTAACGTTTTCATTTGTTGCATGGTATTATTTATGGCTCAAACAATAACATGACATTAGTTGAGTGAAATTACATGCTAAACATGTAATGACACCACATCCGTATTAAATTGTAAGGATTGATGAAAGTGTTTTGGTAAAGTAATATTGTTTTGTATCAGGAGCATATTATAAAAAAGATCTGACAGGCTTTGCCATTTCATACCATGTTACATAAGCCTTTGGCTTGAATCAGAAATTATACTAACTAATTATGTTTTATCTTAACATGTTCATTCAGTAAGGACATAAGCATAGGCATTACTATACCAATTACTTATATCAATCGCTGCCAATGTCATCAATCCATTACCTTGTAACTAGGTGTGCTATTCTTAATTGTACCTGTCCAAAATGCAATTATACTGGCCATTCAAATCAAATACACTTCACCAGAATTGTTCAGTGTCCACAAGGGCCAGTACTAAATAATTACCACCTGTACCTCATTCACTTTTACGCAGTTTGTCTGAGGTATGACTGACTTTTGTCATATTTTTGTCAGGACATCAACACGACAGACAAGAACGGCTGGACGCCGGTACATGCCGCCTGTTACCACGGGAGACTGGGTTGTCTGCAGCTACTGAACAAGTGGGGCGCCAGTATTGACGAGTGTGATAATATCGGGAATACCCCTGGTAATTTTCTGTCTTTTTTTAGCTCACCTGAAACCGTAAACATTTGGTTTGTAAACAATCTAGCAGCCACATTTCTTGTCCGATCTTCATGAAACTTGGTCAGAAGATTTGTTCCAATATTACCTCGATTGAGTTCGAAAATGGGTCATGCTGGGTCAAAAACTAGGTCAAAAGGTAAAAAAAAAGAATAACCTTGTAAACACTGTAGAAATCACATCTCATGTCCAATCTTCAAGTAACATTGTAAAAATGTATGTCTTAATAATATGTTGGTTGAGTTCAAAAGTGGTTCCGGTCCGTTGAAAAACATGGCCGCCAGTGGGTGGGGCTGTTTTCCTAATTTGGCTATACAGAAACCTTGTGAACACTCTTGAAGTCACAATTTTTGCCCAATCATCATGAAACTTGGTCAAACAATTGGTTTTATTGATATCTTGGACGAATTCGAAAATGGTCCAGATCCGTGAATAAAACATGGCCGCCAGTGGGCCGGGCAGTTTTCTCTATATGTATATAGCGAAAACATGTGAACACTCTAGAAGTCACATTTTTGGCCCAAGTTCCATGAAATTTGTTCAGACCATTCCTAGAGTTGAGTTTGAAGTTGAGTTTGAAAATAGTTCTGGTCCGTTGAAAAACATGGCTGCCATGGGNCGCTTATACACACTGTTGATACAGGGCACTACGCGGCAGCTGAGGGCCACCTCTCCTGCCTGAAGGAAGTGCCTGTTAGCATGGGTATTAACAATAAAAATAAATACAAAAGGGAGGTAAAGATGTGATTTTACTTAAAAGGGAGGTAATAATCTGATTTTACTAAAAAGGAAAAACATTTTTTTTTATTCCAGCGCACTACGCGGCAGCTGAGGGTCACCTCCCCTGCCTGAAGTTTCTTGTCAGCACAGGTATCAGCCCCACCCACGTGCTGGGCGCGCGTAATGACCAGGGTGAGACCCCCAAAGACCTCGCCCAACAGTTTTACAAGGACGCCATCATAGAGTATATCAACGGCATCGAGTGGGAACGAGACCATCCAGAACAGGCTGAGAGTGATTCTAGGGTCTTAGCGTTTTTAGTTAAAACCTATTTTTTTTAGCTGAATTGCATCAAAAGCCGAGTTTGATTCCTGGGTAAAATCATCACTTGGTGTCTAAAGAACGCTCCCATAGAGTGTATTAAACCAGTGACCTCCAGGTTTCTAGTGGGAGCATATCCAGTATGAGGGTAAGTCTATGACTTTAGCGTTGCTGTTGTTTAAGTTTTTATTCAAATATGTTGACTTTGTTTCCAAGATATGGAGGTCATAATGTGTTGATAAAAAAGGCATTAGTAAGTTTATCACGTTCTTGATCAGCAATTGTTTTTTCCTATAGGGAAATGTACTGGTAATGGCACATTCGGGAAATATAATCAAGAAAAAGAACATTTAATTTGGAAAAATTGAGTTGATAATCAGAGAAAAAGATATAAGTATGTAAGGACGCGATCATCAAGTACATCAACGGCATTGAGTAGAAACAGGACCACCCAGAACAGGCTGAGAATAAGTCTATGACGTTATTGGTGTTGTTAAAGTTTTTATTCCAATTATCTGGATTCTGTTTCGTGTTGTTGTTAAAGTTTTCAGTCCAATATATCGGCTTTGAGTTGATAATCGCATGCTATGTTGGGACATTAGAAAGTATATGCCTTTGTTGATGTCTTCTTGTCCTTCCGTCCGGTACTTTTGTGTTCGGAGCCATATCTTGGAAGTGCTTTGGCGGATTTCATTGAAACTTGGTATGAGTATATATATAGATAAGAGAATGATGCACGCCAAATGGCATCGTACACCATCTGTTAATAACGGAGTTATGGACCTTTGTATCTTAAACAAATGTTTTTTTCTGTGACAAAGCTCTAGTTTGGCGGGGGATATCAATTGAATGAATTTGCTTGTTAATATTTCATTATTGTGATTTTTTTTTTTAATGTCTGTAAAACAAGTAATATGGAATACACTGATTATGAATTGACGGTGTTTCTTATTTGTTATCCTTGTTTCTGTCATTCAAGCACTTTTGTATGTAATGGTATTTTCTTTTGACAATAGTGTATGCTGTCTTCATAAAAAAAGATTATTACTAAATAAAAATTGCATTTTTTTATCGGTACTTTTTTTCAGATTTGGTTTTCCCTGCTTATGTGGCTGCATTCAACGGTGACATTGACCATGTGAGAATGCTCGTGGAGAATGTAGTGGTTAACATCAATGAACGTGATGACAAGGGCTCTACACCGGCACATAAAGGTGCGATATCCGTTTGGCTCCTTGCATGCCACAGTTTATTCCAATACTTCAACATTTGTACAGTGTAAAAATAATCAGTCAGAAGTTTGTTTTCACAAAAGTTTATTTGGACGTTATCATAGGTCAATTGTAGCCATAGTAAGGATGGCACCATGATACATTATTTCATAAGATATTAACATGACCTGAATAGAAAAATCAAGAAATTGTTGATTACAACAGGGGGCAATTCAGTCAAAATATGTGTATGAATTATTGCCCATTTTTCAACTTCTAATATTCTTGTTTCACAATAAATGAGAGATATTAACCCCAAACTAAGTGTTCATGTTGTAAACAATGAAAGTTTCAAACATATCTTATTTCCACAGCTGCTGGCCATGGCCATGTACATGTGCTACAATGGCTTATAGAGATGGGCGCGAACTTGTCCATTACAAACACTTCAGATGAGACCCACGGGATGTGGCCCGCAGATTCTCCAAACTCGCCTGTGTCAAGCTGCTAGGACGAGATCCACTACTGCGAGGGGAGCAAGAGGAGGCCGAAGGTTTGTAAAAGTATTGAATGTTGCTTAAGGTGTTGTAAACATGACCCATGTTTTGACATCGTAGATATTAACTCCCTTTTAACATGAATCCTGGGAGGAGCTAGATAGTAATAGTATCAAATGGTATAAATGTTAACAAAAATATTCAGAAAAACTAAATTTGAGACCTTACAATTAAACAGACCTTTTTGAAGATGAGGACTTTACCTCATCACATCAAAATTTACAGTTTTGAGAAATGTTTAATTAGAAACTCCAAATCTGAACTTTGTACAGAAACAACCATTTGGATATCTGATTTGGCAAAACTGGCTGTAATAATTTTTTGTATTAAACATATTCAACATAAAACAAAACTTTAAACCAATAAATGAGTAATATTTATCATGTTTTAAAGAATGGAAACATATAAAACTTGAGAATGTTATTGTATTATCACCATTTTTGGCTGAATTAAGTAGGTAAGTACACATATATAGAATTGGATAGTTCTTTGTCATGGGCCCTGAAACCTTTTATTAAGAATCATCTACCCAGCTTTTGTTATGACGTTTTCTGAAGACATCGATCAACTGGACTCATATATAAAGCATGTGATCAGATATAAAAATGATTGGATGAATGTATATGATTCAAACTTATGTTGTTGTTAAGATGAATACAATGTAGATTATTTTTGCTTATGGGCCCTGTTTTTCTATTGCAGACCTTGGATATCCCGCCCACCTTGCAGCATTTTCTGTTAATTATGGGTCCTTATTTATATTGCAGATATTGGATATCCCGCACACCTTGCAGCATTTTCTGGTGATCTGGAGCACCTGGCATCCCTCATAGAGAAAGGCGTCAGTAATATCAACGAGCAGGATGAGAAGGGGTCTACCGCAGCACATAAAGGTAAGAAGGCCTCAATACTATAACATTTGTGTACGCAAGTTAGCCAATATTTACATGAGTTTACTTTGATGCACGAAAACCGTGTTTTAATCATTTTTTCATTATTTTATATGTTGTTATTTATTATTTTGTTTCATTAATTTGTGAATAAACAGTAATATGGTGGTGATATTCAGAAAATCTTGTCCGTTATTTAGACTCGATTGGTCATTGTCTACTCAGGTACTACTTACAATTACCTCGGGTACTCTTAAGATACTATACTAAACTGTACTCCAGGTACGGAAAAATACGCATAAAGGCACATAGAAATACTACGGGGTACTTTTGAGTAAAGTTTTTGTACCTCGGGTAGCATACATGGTAGAGTACCAGGAGACATTTTAAGTACTACCTAAGCCGACAACTACTAATTGAGCATTATTCAGACAGCGAGTTTGATTTGATATGCCAATGTCACTGTTCTTACAGATGACTTACAACACCTGGAGGAGTGGTCAGATGAGGAACCAGGAGGAACCAGGAGGAACAGAGGGAAACACAGACGGGGCATCCATCTCCGTTAGCGACAAACAGAAGAAAGAATCCAAGGTAAGGGATACTCTCTTTTTTTGTTTTGTTTTAGGGACCAATCATCCCGTGTTTTTGCAACCAGACTTTATCTAGCAAAATACTCACTCACTCATCCACTCAATCTTCTGCATCGTCAGTTGCTTGAAGAGCCGTTTCTATTAAAGGTTTGCGGCATGTTAGGTCCATCTGAAAGTTTTGCCTGCTTGTTTCTTGCAGTAGCCGTATGTAAAGTTTCTAATGGGATGTATGTTGTAGAGAAATTTAGCTAATTGGGAGTAATGAGTAGGAAATTGAGTCGATTTTCTTGTATGGATTGTTGCAGCTATTTTCTTCATTTGAGATAGTGTTGGCATAAAAAATCTTTAGGGTCCGTAAGAGAAATTTATTCTGGGAGACTTCAAGTTATTTTCTCAATGCAACCAATGACAACGAAGGTCTTCAAACTGTCGGATCCATACTGAAGAACATTTCTGATGCAGATTCTGATCTTTGTATGAGTGCTTAATTTGTGGATCTCCAATTGCAATCTGCTTGATAGGCTTACTAATCGTGATATCAACTTCTTCGTTGCAGTCTTCTGTTGTGATTTCTTTGCTTGCTGGCTACATTTTCTGAAATTGTGTTCAATGGCCAACAATGCTCATCATTCTGTTTTTATTTTATTGACATTAATTCTCAAGACCTTTTTTATTTCGTGTACCCTTCAGTCCAATTGCGATGGCTTAAATGTAAAGGCATTTTGTTTTCAGCTGGATGTCTTGGTGCCTATTAGCTATGAAATCAATGACTTTTTATGCAAAACTTGTCTTCTTTCTCGTATGAAATTCATTTTGATTGAATAATACATGCGACAAGATAGTGCCTTGTTTTACTCCAGTGCCCAGACTTCACTATGGGCCAGATTTTGGGAGATCCTCGACACAAATACATTTTGCTTTGTCTATAAAATTGAATAACAAAACAGAAACACTTTATTTCACATGCACATTGCATTTTATGTGGAGTGTTCTGAGAAAACTGGGCAAAATGCTTGTGCGTAAAGTGTCATCCCAGATTAGCCTGTGCAGTCCGCACAGGCTAATCCGGGACGACACTTTCCGCCTAAACTGGATTTTCGCTAAGAAGAGACATCATTTAAACGAAAAATTCCATAAAAGCGGAAATTGTCGTCCCTGATTAGCCTGTGCGGACTGCACAGGCTAATCTGGGATGACAATTTACGCACAAGAATTTTGTCCAGTTTTCTCAGAACGCGACACATATTATCAGGTCGGGCCCGACGCAAAGTTGAGGACCTAGAGCGACTCCTGGAGATTGCCAAGAAGAATTACACGCAGCTGGGCGGGTCATTGCCTGAGGATCGTAAGAGGCTACAGACCATCAAAGACAAGGACAAGTGAGTGATGAATGCAATCATAACGTAGCATCTCTGACCGTTGTTTTCAAACCTGCAACAAATTATCAGTAAATGTCATTGAATAGTTGGTTTCACCAGTTGTGTGTTCATACTTGTAGTTTAAATGAAAAGCACATGTCTTAAAAATAAACAAAATATTTACTGCACGAAGAGGCAACCGCTTAAATAATTGCATAACATACGAAAACATTAAGTGGTCTAAACCTAAGTATAACATGCATCTTGGAGTTCAACTAAAAGAGTGTGTTTTTTTTCGTTGCACAAACAGATACATAAGGAATATTACGCTAGTCAATTGTTCCGTGTGTTTGTATCAGTTAAAGTGGCTTGTGTGATGACACATCTCACGAGAGGCGGAGCCTCGAGTGTGATACAAAATAGCACAAGCCACGAGACTGATACAAACACTTGTAACAATTGAGCGACTAGCATAATACGGGAATTATTTCTGTGCAGTTGTATTTTACGGATTGATACAACTTGTATTTTTGGGAACATAAAGCAGGTATATAATAAAATAATATCCCAATAAATGTTCGAGGGAACTATGTGTAGCGTAATTGAATATTCGGTGGAATAAAGCCGCACATTATTTGAAGAACTGTTCTTGCAATTTATTTACCATGACGCTTTCTAGTCCACAAACAGTTCTAGTTAAATATAGAGAATACATGGTTGGTGCCGAGATGGAAAAAGTTTATCCGGTGAGGCTTAGAAAAAGAAAATAGGGCGAGCCTTAGCGAGCCCTATTTCGGCACCAACCATGTATTCTATTTACCGTGCTTCATTTAAAATTAGGCCGCTAACACATTTTATCAAAGACAAATGATTAATTAAGATAACAAAATAATTATTCTGGTCAGCTCCTACATGTACACATGTACACAATTACTACCGATTAAGTCACGTAGAAAATAGTTCTACATCAAACTGGTCCTTTTAATACTTAACTTTCCTATTGAAATTATTAGAAGAAATGAAAAATGAATTGAGGATGTGATATTTTTAATGTTGGAAATTAAAAGCAATGTGCAACAGCAAAAGAAAAACTGATTTTAATTTTTTATCATTAGAAATTATAAAAAAATATGCAACAACCAAAACAAAGACTCAATTTTACTTACCTCAATGACAGCTTTAATCCATTTCTTATAATAATAAGTTACATCTATATGCACTTACATGTTCTGTTCGTCCATCCCTTTATCGAAATGTATTTTAAACCACACTATTTCTTCATGGCGTTTGTATCGAATGCTTACCATTCACCTAAAACACGATTTACGAAATCGTAATCCTGTCGAAATTAACAAATATGCATGACAAATACACAATCCGAAATACGGTTTGTTTTCGTTCAATGCTTTAAAAACATTAAATATTTTACTGTTAAAAAACCACCACTTCCAAATTCTTGTCTTTAAAATCCACAGAGTCTTCCTTAAACTGGATATGTTTCGTCAGAGAAATGACGTCACACAAGAAACGTCATAAATTGCGTCATCAAGTGAATGGAAATAAAAATACGGAAAGCCGGTTCTGAAATATGTTTTAAATAAGATGCAAAGAAGGATGATATGTAATATAAACGATAACATTCACGATGCGTCTCAATAATGCGTCACCCTTGTAGTGTATTGGAAAGGTTACAATCAACTTTGTGTCACAGCGTGCGTAGGAATACACTTCTTCCTGTTAAAATTATATATTCTACCACAGTTGCACACCAATAATCAACGCATGCACATTAGAATGAGAAGGGATCTTACCGTGGGTTATTACCCCGATATACCAATGGTTGTTTCCCTCGCACAGCGCGTGAATACATTCTACCGAATAAACTTACAAAATCATAACTTCTTAAAGTTCTTATAACCGAACTCACGCACTGGAAGCAAAGTTAATTCAATTTGCATGAATAAAATAAGTTTTAAAAAGAAGGAAAGGCACATTTAAGCTGTGTTAAGGG
>VMBQ01013841.1:0-10182 GCA_007657795.1 Dreissena rostriformis | reverse complement strand
GGTTACACACCAGTTAACCCGTCATAATTTTACGCATTTTCCCAAGTACAATAGTTTGTTACAAATATGATAATTTATTTTTGTTTACCCATTTAAAAGCTCATGACATAAAATGACAAGCTCCGAAAAGAAACTTGAATGCAACGCAATATGACATTTATTTACATTGTTTATAAGATGTCAAAATAATGTATTCGAGTGGATAGTACTGTCGCTTGGATCATTCTCCAGGTTCGTAACAATTTGATGAAAGAGAGAACTTTTGAAAAGTTGCATGAAAATACAGAGCGCTGTGAAATAACACGTCTTCGTTAATTGCATAATGCGGGACAATTATTTTTTGCGCGTAAGTGTAACGGCGAAGTTATAACATAATAATTTTAGCTAAACGTACTTGAATATCATTACGTACGAAAAATGTGCACCTTTAAATTATAATGATTGTACATAAATGTCCAATACGCCTTACAAATATACGGCAAAGAAACAGTTAAAATGTCTTAATAGAAAATTAATTATAGTATAAAATAAAAAAAAACGGTAGTGTATTAAAATTCAATTAAGTGTCGCATATAATAATATGAAATGTTTAACACGCATTTTTGGTCGGAGGTTTCAATTGTCATAAAATTTGAATTACAAATACAATTTTTGAAGAATACCAGAATTCTATCGTATTCACATAAATATTTTAGACCAGTTATGAATTGATGATATAAACATATATGTCCATGTAATTAATAATAATAGAGTCTTACGTCGTCATCGTGCTTGATGTAATTCCGGGCTCGAACCTGGAACTTCGAGTCCTCCAAGAACTGCACGAGGAAGAACAACGTCTCCGTTGCCAGCAGATGTCGCCGGGTCATTTTTCACAACGTTCGCAAATAATTCAATTCACAACACACAACAATCCACAACACTGAACAACAAACACTGGCAATATATATGAAATATATAATTCGCAAGTTACTCCAACATATGATAACACAGGGAAATCAACAATACGTTTATAACTAAGACAGGTGAAAACGAGCATATATAGGTATATCTGATGCAATTCGTAACAATAGGTGATAATTGGGACAGCGTCAATTAAGAAAAATATAACTCAAAATGTCACCCAAAGTTATTATTACATTCAATTATGGGACCGTCGTGGCTTCAAACTGATAATAGCATAAATAACACACAATTATCACTCCGCGAGGTGCGGGAGCCTTCAGCTAGGTGCGAACATGGTTTTCTTTTATCCTCGGCGTCTTAAAAGACAGAATAAAACCTGTCATGTGCATGGGTGTGAAATACATGTTGACATTTGGAAAAGGAGACATTCCTTTTATATCGGCAATCCCGAATTGTTCTACAAACAAACGCGTGCATATCAAACCATTTATTTATTATTTTTTTATTTTTCTGGGGGGTGGGGCGGGGCGTTTGCAAATTGTCTTATTAATCGTATTATTGTAACACATAATATGAAGTGTTTTTATGTCGTCTTTAAATTTATAGAAATGTACATGTACACCACGCATAAGTGGAAAGGTTACAAACTAGAACAAACATGCGCAGACTTCATGGGTGATGGACAGTTAGAGCATCGATATCATTACATTACATCAACATTTTGTTTCATTTCAGACTCCATGCAGTTTTCAGATCATTATCTCTGTGCTTTATTACTCGAACTTGTTAGATTATGATCACGTGTGCTACTGAAAAGTACGACCCGTCATTTTGATCGCTAAATGCTAGATAAGCACGTGCACTTTTAATTATTATGATGCAAAACTCGGAATCAGTTTCTATCCAAGATAAATTAAAGTTCATAACATTGTTCGCCGAGCAACTCGGCGTCATATTACCAATTTCCTCGGCATCATGCCGAGGCGTTTCGCGTTTTGCGGAGTCGAGATGCGGAGTGACTCGGCGAACAAACGCAGCCACTCGGCGGCCAGATGGTCGATGCCGAGTCGACTCCGCGTACACTCGATGTCGCCAAACTCCGCGGATCGCGGAATTTGCTTGTTTTGCGTGAGCTGTACTGTACCAACCTAAATAACTTACCTACGGTACCATGCAGACAATTCGGTTTCGAAAAAGGCCAGTAACTCTGCCAAGAACATGAAAAGCGCCCCCGTTGTCCTCCGACAGCACTTATTATAGATTGAAATTTTCTTAAAGTGTTGGTTGTTTTCTCAGGTTTTCACTGTGGGGCCTTCCTGATGCTTGAAAATCTCAATAGATAAAGAGCTGCAGGCATATTGCAAGGGCTAAAGTGAAAAAAACATAGGTAGTGTGACATTAAAATCACAGAATGCAAGATCTGTCAGATGCACACATCAGACTAAATAGCAAAATGTCTAATGAACATAATTATGGGCACTGGAAGATACAATGTCTGATGACAAGAAATGTTTATTGCTTTCTTATTTTCAACTGTCCTAGCAATTTTCAACAGTAAATACAAATTATAGATGTCGCAAACCGACAAACTGTCCAATTTTCAGATTTGACGAGATTCTAGCGGTGGCCGACGGCATCATGGTTGCCCGTGGCGACCTGGGTATTGAAATCCCGGCGGAGAAAGTCTTCCTGGCCCAGAAGATGATGATTGGTAGATGTAACCGGGCTGGAAAGTCCGTTATTTGCGCTACACAGGTAAAACATGTCTGCCCCATATACACAAACAAGTTTATTTGTAACATGGTTTCCAATGAAGTTAGAATCCTAGTTACTAGATTGTGGTATGATGGACGGACAGGCATGAATGCAGCGTAAAATAGGCGTTTTCCGGTTGATTACTTGACTTGGGTTCTAGCAGGCTTGAAGGGAAACCTAGCGTTGGATTGTATATGGGGCATGTTTGGTCAAGGTCACTGATTCTAACAAAAGAACATTTCTGCTCACTGAAATTGTGTGTGTACGAAGCCTACATGATGATCTACCTTGGGGTGGCTTTTAGGGGTATTCGGGTCAAGGTCACAACATTAGAAAAACTGCAAACATGTGGTTTCAATCAATTACTTTGCATTTACCAATGTTAACCATTTGCATGCTGGGATATTTGTTGTCTGCTAAAATGTTGTCTGCTGAATTTCTAAAATAAGCATTTTCTTCGATTTTTTTTCAAAGAATACTATCAGAATAGCAAACAGTTTGGATCCTGATGAGACGCCATATTCTGTGGCGTCTCATCTGGATCCAAACTGTTTGCAAAGGCCTTCAAAATTCAATTCCACCTCTAAAAGGATTAAAGAAACTGTGTTATAGCAAGCATTTTGCCGTTTTTCGGTCTTAAATGTTTAAAAAGTTAACACAAGAAAATGTCTGGCTGAAATTAACAATAAATGACCAAATGACAACTTAAAAATAAACGAAAGACATCACTACACTGCTTGTGTTTACTGTTTAAACAAGGTTGACATGTATTAAAATTCATCAAATTCTGTGTTATTTCATTAATGCCTTGATGCTGATGGGTATAACTATTTGTTTCAATTATTGATACCGTATATTCTCTAATAACAGCCCCCTGGGCCTTGCAATTTCCTCAGCAAAGGGGGGGGGGGGTATTAGAGGTCGAAAGAATGGCGTGATTTTAAGTAAAACCGGATTAGAAAAATTTAGAAATTTGACTGTGAAAATCATAATTCAAACATATACATCAAACATTCACCGTATGCATGTATTTGGATTGACTGTTAAAGCAAACGAAAGCATTAATTTTGCATCAAGTTTATATCTTTTGTTTTTTTTTTAAATGGTAAGGGGGTAGGGAAGTTTATTGGAAATATATGTTATGTAGGATAGCATAATATAAATGTCAACAGATGTTGGAAAGCATGATCAAGAAGCCACGCCCAACCCGTGCGGAGACCAGTGATGTTGCTAACGCCGTCTTGGATGGCGCAGATTGTGTCATGCTGTCAGGAGAAACTGCCAAGGGAGACTACCCACTGGAATGTCTGAGGGTCATGCACAATGTGAGTTGTCTCTCTTTGTTGAATGAAAAAATAATGAGGTTTGACTTGTTATGTTATCCATCCAATTTTAAAATCATTTAGAAATATTCATTTATTATATAAATGTTTTAAAGCCTGCTTAAATGAAATGCTGAACATATTGTTCTTGGTTCTAAGGTCTATTCTTTATTCTCAAGTTGTAGTCTGGGTTGGTGAAAACGGGCCCGATTACATCCAAGCAACCTTAGAAAAAATATGGTGAAGGTGTATTTAATTTCTCAGTCCTTTTCACTCCCTTCACAGACACACATCGTTAACTGTCGCCCAATTAATATCTCAATCTTCCAATCATTCATATTTAAGGCGCATTCTGAGAAAACGGGGGTTAAATGCACGTGTGTAAAGTGTCGTCCCCGATTAACCCATGTATTCTGCACAGGCTAATCAGGGAAGACACTTTCCCAAACTGGATTTTCAATAACAAGAGTATCTTTAAGCCCCCCCCCCCCCAAAAAAAAAAGCTAAAGAGATGTTTCTGATTAGCCTGTGCGGACTGCACAGGCCAATATAGGATGATACTTAAAGCATATGCATTAAACCCCTTTTCACAGAGGGGGCTCATATTTGGTGTTCATTTCCTCAGATCTGCAGAGAGGCAGAGTCTGCCTTGTTCCACCACCAACTGTTTGAAGAGCTTCGCAAAGAGACACCCCTGCCCACTGACCCGACCCACACCGTTGCCGTGGCTGCCGTTGAAGCCTCGTTCAAGAGCATGGCAACCGCTATCATCGTCATTACCACTACTGGAAGGTTGGCTTTTATGTCCAGATAATTTTTCATGCCCCCTTCAAAGAAACGTGGCGTAGTGGATATAGTGTCCCCATATGGTGGGTTCGATCCAAACTGTGGGAGCGTTCTAAAGATCTCTTCCATAGACACCATAAACCGGATGATAATGTTTGTGTTCATTTAATCTTGGCAAAGTTAGAAGACCTGCCAGATAGCATGAATCTCTTCTGTATTTTGAACACTTAAGGCCAAATCATTGTTTTCAGTCATTAACTCAAACAGTTCAAATGTTATAAACATAACACTTGATCTATGTTACCCACACTTTTCAACAGTTGTAGTTTGTAACCAACTTGCGCTCTTGCTTCAGATCTGCATTCCTTATCTCTGCATATCGACCCCGCTGTCCAGTATTGTCGATCACCCGTAACGCACAGACTGCGCGTCAGGGACATCTGTACAGAGGTGTCTTCCCTATCCATTATGTAGGTAAGGTAACCATTATATAGGTAAGGTAACCATTATATAGGTAAGGTAACCATTATAAAGTCCCTATACATAATATAGATATGATGTCAATTATATAGAGAACAAGTCTTTTATGAAGGCAAGGTGTTCATTTTATAGGTTAGCTGCTACCCATTATATTGGTTAGGTAAGCATTATATAGGTTTGTTGCTATTTAAATACTGAGTACTTAAACATTATATAGATAAGTGTCAATTATAAAGGGGAAATGTCCACTATGTAATTAAGGTGTCCATTATATAGATAAGGTAAACATTATATTTGTTAGCTNGGAAGCCCCCCCCCCCCCAAAAAAAAAAGCTAAAGAGATGTTTCTGATTAGCCTGTGCGGACTGCACAGGCCAATATAGGATGATACTTAAAGCATATGCATTAAACCCCTTTTCACAGAGGGGGCTCATATTTGGTGTTCATTTCCTCAGATCTGCAGAGAGGCAGAGTCTGCCTTGTTCCACCACCAACTGTTTGAAGAGCTTCGCAAAGAGACACCCCTGCCCACTGACCCGACCCACACCGTTGCCGTGGCTGCCGTTGAAGCCTCGTTCAAGAGCATGGCAACCGCTATCATCGTCATTACCACTACTGGAAGGTTGGCTTTTATGTCCAGATAATTTTTCATGCCCCCTTCAAAGAAACGTGGCGTAGTGGATATAGTGTCCCCATATGGTGGGTTCGATCCAAACTGTGGGAGCGTTCTAAAGATCTCTTCCATAGACACCATAAACCGGATGATAATGTTTGTGTTCATTTAATCTTGGCAAAGTTAGAAGACCTGCCAGATAGCATGAATCTCTTCTGTATTTTGAACACTTAAGGCCAAATCATTGTTTTCAGTCATTAACTCAAACAGTTCAAATGTTATAAACATAACACTTGATCTATGTTACCCACACTTTTCAACAGTTGTAGTTTGTAACCAACTTGCGCTCTTGCTTCAGATCTGCATTCCTTATCTCTGCATATCGACCCCGCTGTCCAGTATTGTCGATCACCCGTAACGCACAGACTGCGCGTCAGGGACATCTGTACAGAGGTGTCTTCCCTATCCATTATGTAGGTAAGGTAACCATTATATAGGTAAGGTAACCATTATATAGGTAAGGTAACCATTATAAAGTCCCTATACATAATATAGATATGATGTCAATTATATAGAGAACAAGTCTTTTATGAAGGCAAGGTGTTCATTTTATAGGTTAGCTGCTACCCATTATATTGGTTAGGTAAGCATTATATAGGTTTGTTGCTATTTAAATACTGAGTACTTAAACATTATATAGATAAGTGTCAATTATAAAGGGGAAATGTCCACTATGTAATTAAGGTGTCCATTATATAGATAAGGTAAACATTATATTTGTTAGCTGATATTAAAATCCTGAGTCCTTCTATGTTATTTAGATAAGGTGTCATTTATATAGGGAAAATGTCAACTATGTTGCTAAGGTGCCCATTATATAGGTCAGGTTTCCATTATATAGAAAAGGGTCCCAGTATATAGATGAGGAATCAATGTATATTTAAGGAGCTGATGTAAACATCCCAAGTTCCTATACATCATATAGATAAGGTGTCCATTATATAGGTGTGCTTATTAAGCAATACAGTGTCCCTATAGGTTAAATAGGTAAGACTTTCATTATAGGGGAGCAGATGTAAAAATCAGTTCCTAATAGGAACTGATTTTTACATCTGCTCCCCTATAATGAAAGTCTTACCTATTTAACCTATATATTATGGATAGGGATAATGGATTTATTTCACCTATATAACAGACAACTTTCCTATATAATGTATAGGAACTTCCTATACATTATATAGGAAAGTTGTCTGTTATATAGGTGAAATAAATCCATTATCCCTATCCATAATATAGGTCAGTTGTATATTATATACCAAAGAAAACCGTGTATTACGCGCAGTTTTTTACCTCCAAGTTTCAATTTAAATAGTTGGTGCGCGCTATTCGTTAATGAAATGCTATGCTAGCAGTTAACTTGATAAAAGTTCATTATGTCATAGTCAAAAATCATGTCTTTCATTGTATGTGTGTGTCTGTCTGTCCCAAAACTTAAACCTTGGTCATAACTTGTGCAATATTGAAGATAGTGACTTGATATTTGGCATGCATGTGTATCTCATGGAGCTGCACATTTTTAGTGGTGAAAGGTCAAGGTCATCCTTCAAGGTCAAAGGTTAAATATATGGATCAAAATCGCTCAAAAGGCGGCATAGTGTTTGAAAAACATTTTTTTTTTTTTCTCCATTTCTCATTTAAAAACCAGGTGCCTGTTATACATGATTGTGCACTATACATGGTTTTGTGCAGTAGATCAACTGACTTAGAAAGTCATATTCTCTATACATTATGTATATTGGATTAGATGGGATCAAGGTCACTGTAACTAAAAATAGCAAAATGGAACAGGTCGTTTCCAGACAAAAACTTTCTTTTGCAATTACCAATCTTGCTGAAACTTTGGATAAAGCAAGCTTGCATGTACATTGTGTAGATCTAGCTTGGAACTGTATTTTGGGCAGTTCGGGTAAGGTCATCATTTCTTCAAAATAGAAAAACATTTACTACTCATCAACTTGATTTTGGTTCGAGAAATTTCACAGTAGTTTTGTGTGATGGTAGCTTATGTGAAGATCGGGCTTGGAAATGCATTATTGGCAAATCTGGTCAAGGTCTCTTTTGCTAAACTCTTTCAGTGCGGGAACCGGATTTTAAAGGTCTTTGCAAACAGTTTGGATCCAGATGAGACGCCACAGAACGTGGCGTCTCATCAGGATCCAAACTGTTTGCTATTCTGATAGTATTGTTTGAAAAAAAAATCGAAGAAAATGCTTATTTTAGAAATTCAGCAGACAACATTTTAGCAGACGACAAATATCCCAGCATGCAAAGGGTTAAAATAGAAAAACAGCAATGAGTTATTTTGTGGTCAATTACTTTAGTATGCATAGAACACTGTTTCTGGAGCTGAGAATATTGCATGCATGCATGAAAGCCAAGCTATGTCTAAACATAGAATTATACTCATGGGTATTGCCTTTATCAACAAATAGAACCGAAATTAGATACCTGGGCCGATGACATGGACAAGAGGATCTACGCATGTATCGCCGTGGGAAGGGGCCGAGAGTTCATTAAAACCGGTGACCCTATTGTTATCGTAACTGGGTGGAAGACCGGGTCTGGTTACACGAACACGATGCGTCTGATTAATGTCCCGGAAAACGACAACGGTCCCATCTTGGGGACACCTGTGATTGAGGGGTTTAATGATTAGTCGAACTTTTTTGGAATTTTGGAATTCAGACCATTTGGGATGAAATGGGGGAAATATTTGACGGAAATGAGCAAACATTTTTTTCAGACGTTTTGATTAATGTTTTAGTGTTATTCTTTAACTTATTGATAAACTGTTTTCAGGTTAGATATATGTAATGTTTATGTAGAAATTTGTTAAAATTTTAATTTGTTTATTGTGAAAAACATCATTTTGGCACGTTTAACGTAAGAACTTTTAAATGTATTAAAAAATGCTGTAGCTACTAACTTTATAGTTGTTCTAATATTCCCACAGCTGCTTTGCAGTCAATACACTTTAAGACTTAGTTTTCTATTATCAATAATTCTTTTTTTTTGCTTCAATATGATCGTGTATTTGTTTCACAAGTTGGTATATCACATAATTTCACCATCCATATTATATAGTTACAACACTGCCCAGGTAGCAATTTCCATTTGAATTAACTGTTGCAATGGTTTTATTTCTGCCCTATAATTATTCGGTCTTCAGTGAGATAATTTGTCACACATTTTTTATAACACAAAATTATCTATGAATGCTTTTGAATTCTGACAGATTCTCAAGAAGGTAATGTGTAACTCCAGTATATTCTACTAAGTATCTTGATATGTTTTGAACAAGCTGTCATGTGAAGTAAGAATAAGACATAACAAAAATACCAAAGTAGATTATTAATCTGAAAAATGTGGTGTTTATATCCAGACATTATGTTTTGATAATGTTTGCATTATAAATTGCATATCCCAATTACTTTTTCTCAAAAAACTTACCTGCATTGTTTCTTGTGACTTTTAGTTTTGCATGGGTAATTTGATTATTCTACTACTATTATTCTTAAAATTTGCTTAATTCATGCCCTTTAATTGCTTCACATAATGGCGAGTTTTAAATCAGGATTTCTGGGTTAAACTGGAATGTTTTGTAAAAAATATATATATGTGTATACCCTAATGTTTGCTTATAGAGACTTTTTCACAGTTTGGCAAAATTATTTTGTTTAGTCATAGATTCAAAAATTATTTTAAACATGTTTAATTTCGTATAATTAACACGCCTAACATCCATGTATGCGTTTTAACTATCAGTTCATCCGTATCCATACATCAGTTTAGCAGTCTTTTTATTCATCAACTCATCCGTATCCATANATCCGTATCCATACATCAGGTTAGCAGTCTTTTTAACCATCAACTCATCAATATTCATACATCAGGTTAGCAGTATTTTTAACCATCAACTCATCCGTATCCATACATCAGGTTAGCAGTCTTTTTATCCATCAACTCATCCGTATCCATACATCAGTTTAGCAGTCTTTTTAACCATCAACTCATCAATATCCATGTATCAGTTAAGCAGTCTTTTTTTATCATCAACTCATCAATATCCATACATCAGGTTAGCAGTCTTTTTAACCATCAATTCATCAATATCCATGTTTTAGTTAAGCATTCTTTTTAAACATCAATTCATCAATATCCATGTTTTAGTTAAGCAGTCTTTTTAACCATCAACTCATCTGGATCCATTCATCAGTTTAGCAGTCTTTTTAACCATCAACTCATCCGTATCCATACATC
>VMBQ01013840.1:0-15776 GCA_007657795.1 Dreissena rostriformis | reverse complement strand
ATGTGGTAACTGACCAATTATCTGCAACTTATTTTGCTACCAGTTACTTATAACAAATATATATTATATTCGATATTGTACGTGACTAACCCAGTCCTCTAAGCCAAGCGGAACTGCCGCGTAATTACGAAAGCGATACGATGTGAGTCTTTCTTTACTGACACCGCATTTGTCACATATTTCTTTGGAGAAGTAGGGCCGAAGATGTGTTTGACAGAGACACGAAGGTAAATGTATTCATCATTTCAGAATTGTCAAACGTTTTCGCGGTGAGTCCCAGATTTTAAACTTTCCAAAGTTGCGTCAAAAACGAAAGTACGGTTGATATTCAAATGCATTATTTTTTTCTTTTCTTGATATTGTTTTAGTATGTTGATGCTGCATTAACAAATATAAGTGTATATGAAGTGAAACCACCAAAAATAAACAACGGTTGCGATAGACACGTATATACTGTTAGATGCGTCTAATATCAACTTAATCTTATTTGTAGGTGTGTGTCTATAAATAACCTACTTTTTTGTAAATTGTAATGAGTATTACTATTGGTTTGTTGTTCAATCGCAGGCTCAATACATTTGTGTTATGAATATGGGAATATATAAGTTAAAATTTCCATCGTTTACAACATTAATGTTCCCTGAATGAATGGTCGGCTCAAACTCGGGTATTGCAAATTAAACCGCGATAAACAAAATACTTAGATTTGTTTCATGATTGAAAAGGACACAAAAAAGGTTTCTTGAATTATATTGGAATAAGCTTTGTTCAAAGTTGTTATTTTTAATGCTTGTTTTCTATAGATACATCGATATGTACAACTGTACATTTGATGTTCTAACATTTCGTATTCAATTTTAAATACTATATTTTTTACATAATGCAGAGCATGCATTGTTCTGTATAAAATATCATACATGCTTTGATTTGTAACGGGCGCAATAAATATTATGTGGGATAGACTTGATAAATAACGTAGCGGAAGAACAAAACATGATTGTGGACGTTAATCTGTTCAAATTGGTAAGCATTTGGAATCTCCATGCTAATAAGTCATATTCTGGCGTTTCTGATTCGTCGACAAGCCATTAAAACGACTACAAAGTAATCATTTTCGTGAGAAAACATCATATTAGGGAAATTATATTATATTAAAAATATACAAATGGACCTTTTGGGACCAGACATAGACTAGCCATTTATTTTATTTGTTTATGTGCATGACCCTTAACATCGTATGTGTGTATATTGAAATCAAATGGAAACCAAAGGTTTGCTTTGAGGTAGGCCTAGTTATGTTTGGCGGTCAGAGTCGTTTCTTAAACAATCACGACATAGGGTAACATAAATCGACTGCAACTGAACAATGAATAAACAGTTATTTTATATTGACCACCGTATTGTATATCCATTGATGTATGGTACCATTTGTATTATACTTCTTTTGATTTACAATATGTCTAACAGTCATGCTTTTTAAGAGCGATTTGCATTTCGATATTTGTTCAAGATTACAGATAAGTATAAACAGTAGTTTGGCTGTAGTTAATACTTGGCTGATACTTTGCAAAGTACTTGGTATGTTTACTTTTTTATCAGCAGAACAAATGTCACAATTTTCAAAGAACGCGTCAGTTGTTTTATTTCTGAAACCCACACATCATGAGTAAGCCTGAACAGACAATGGACACGTCACGCCAAGTGTCTCCGTTTTTATATTAGATGTGCTTTCCTTTTGAAAGATAAATATTATTTTAGGTGCCAAATTCAAAATGATATTTTCGGATAAAGAGTATTGTCTAGCTTAGTAATTCTTCTTAAGCAAAGAGGTCGAAACTTCAAGAAAACGTTTTCTTTGCGAAGACAACGAAAGGTTTATATTTAATAGTGTGATTATTTGCCATATAAGTCGAGAAACTAAGGCACGTATTTAATGTGTTTTTACCATAATTCTTTTTTATAATTTATACATGCATTTCATATAAAATACTTCATTAATACACCCATGACTAACCCTCTAAACATGTTTACTGAAGTTTCCTTAGTTTTTTTCTGAAAGATAAATGACATAGATGTTGTTGTGTAGTGGTATGTTTTTACAATAAGGCAAGCCTCGCCGTGTAAATCCGTTCTTTAACTCATCGGACCTAATATTATCTTCATGTACATTGTCTTTGAAAGAGCCATTGCAATATTTCTAGTACAGTGAAAAAAAAAGAATTTAAGAGACAATTTATTTATTAAATATTAAGTAAAAACGGTATAGGGATAAAACCGTATACACGTGTAAAATATCTGGAGAACCATTTTATTACACGCACTTTTATTGTGATTAAGTACCTATCGGCATTTACAATGCAAGCACTTATCGATATTTTTTACTACATTGAAAGAAGCGATTGTGTCGAGGCGGAATCTATTTCCTGTCATTAATATTTGAGATTCACTTACATCAATGTTTTCAAGTACATTGTGAAATATTGTTAAGCCAACAATCTAACACGCGAATTGTAGGTCAATCACTTCAGTGTTTATTTCAAAACATAAAACAGCCCATCCCGACACAAAGTCCATTTCTGTAACAACTTGTCAGTGCTATATACTTTCAACATGAAACAAATATTTAAAACTTAGTCTGAATGCACGAATGACATTGATGGCATTTAAATGATACGGTGTCATCGTATACATACTTGCTCTGTGTTAAATGGGAACTTAATGAAGTAGGTTTACATACGTCTTGAGTTTATTCCTTAATAGCGATTTTCATTAAAAAAAGAGAATGTCTTGAATAACAGGCATAGCTTAATGCCAATTATAATTCGCCCCTTAACGCGTATTAATTCCTTGTTATTAGGCCTGTCAATAGAGAAGTCATACATAAAATCGTTTTTTACGCATTCAAAATTCAATTGTTGAAATATTAAAAGAGTATTCATCAAGTGTTAATTTATTTCTTAATATGTCCTTGATGAACAATGCTGAAATGTCTTGAAACGTCGAAACGATGATGGTATCTGCTAAAAACAATGCAGATTTCATTTCGACTATTTCTTCGTTTTAGGAAACCAACAACGTCTTATTAGGTCCAAGTATGCAGACGACATGTCACGTCTGATGCCTTTTTTTACTGATATTCGAAGCACTGTCCATAAGAAGGCTATAATGATAGTTGTCAATTACAAAAGAATTTTGTTTCGGAAGAAATTGATTGTTGATCTTGAGATAGAACTACATTTTTAATTTTAAACCGACAAAGATATCAAAAAAAATGATGATAATATTTGTGTTAACCAAAAAGATGATAATAAAATAATTTAAATACAAAATGTACAAGAATTTGACATTTAACGACGAATTAATTAATCAAACATAAATATGTCGTGTGTTTTTACGTTCTGCCAGGAACTAAACATACAAGATAAATGAGATTAGTTTTCAGCTCTTGGTGATTAAAACGTCTTTCATCGAAATCTGCTGCGTATTTAATGCACTGTGGATAAAAAATCTGCGCTAGGACGCTACAACGTTGACGAACGAATGTCTGTTATGCAAAGGTTTTGGAAGCCTTTTAAGTGGTCACAACAACTTATAAAATATAAAATATAGACACGAACAATCAAGTAGGTGGCGCTCGTTTTTTTGGAGTCGGTACGTTCTTAAACAATGGCAGTGCACGCTAGTCGCTAAAATGGAGCCTGCATGTCATCACTATTTCCAGATCGTTGGGCATAGACTCTGTCCAATATCGTATGGTTTTCCACCCACTTAAATTACTTATTGTGATCGTGTTAATTAAATAGTTTATAACGTTGTTACTCAAGCTGAAGTAAAGCGATGTATATACCATTGAGTGGTGATGCACATGGCAAGAACCACTGTAACAGATGGCAGACGACAAGATAGTAACTGTTTCTGCTCATGGCCTTTAAGAACTAATATAATGTATTGTCCCTGATACAAAACATTAAGTAATGTTATGTTATGACTTATCCTCTTTTTAAATTGTACAATGATAAGAAGTTACACAAAACAGTACTGTTTATTGTAAAACGGCTGGGATATCATTTAATTTAATTATGTTTAATGATTAAACGTTAAGATTGTTAAATTATGTAAACATTTTATGTATGAACTCGTGTCGCTTTAAAGCAATTTTATATATTTCGTAAATAAATCAAATTGACTTTGTAGCATGGAAATCATAATATATATACTAAAATACAAAGCATGCGATAATATATTTAGTTTGTAAAAATGTTGATACAAACGTTATACTGTCCCTGACATTTTTAATCAAGTCATTTTAGTAAATAACACGTACACTAATGTACGATTGAAAACACGGTTAACATTCTTATCGTTATATTAAGAACCACAATAAACCAAGTGAAAGTTACATAAAGACTTGAAAGTTTATTAAATATTATACAATATTTGACGTTTTATTTATGACTGTTAAGTAAATGCTCATGATGTTAATAAAATACTTTACAATTCCAACACCAGAAATGTACGCAATTCAACCCAAACAATCAAAACCTTGTAAATCTTGCGCGATCTGTCAATAGTGACAAAAGACACAGTATGTGATTAATGTTTGTGGGAGACTCGTAGTTTATTTATTTGCACTGTAAGTCGATATCGTCAACATGTTAGATACTGGAATAATACTGTTTAAAAGTGCTGGTATTTCGCTATCGACATTGCGCTAGGATCAAAGTGGCCTTATGAAGTTCTCTTAAAACAGTATTTGAATTATTATTTATGATCACCTCCCTTCTTCGTGTTCTAGTGATTTAGGACCTTTTACGTGTCAAAAAACAATCTTTTATAAGTGATACACGGAAGATTTCACAATTCCTTTCCAAATAAGGATGACATTGATGAACATATAGAACAAAAAGTGTACAACATGGGAAAAGAATGTATGTGTCCTTTTTCAAATGTAAACACGCAAAAAAAAAACATATTACTGTGTTGGGTTTGGTGCTAAATATTTGTGTAAATGATGATTCGAGGATCGTGATTCTGATACTCGGCCCGGCGTTTGTTGAAGCAGGAGATATTTCCTATATTTAATATTTCTAATTTATTCAAATCAACTTTTGCAATTTTAAGAATGCCAAATAGGCTGAGGCTTAGTGTTAGTTCAAAGCAACGTACGAATACAATGTTGTGTTGTTGTTTTTAATTAGATAAAAGCAGATTTACTTAACAATCAATAAAATATTCTTCTCGGTCTGTTCAAAATCATGTTTGGTCAAAGTTAATTATTCCGATTAAGAATGTTTAAAGCAGTTGCTATTAACACTAGTTTATTTGGTATTATGCCAGACCTGCGTAGGTGTACATTAGTTTATGTTTGTTAAGTATTTCTGAATGAAGCTTTATGTAACGTAGCGTGATCCCATATACACACATAAATTGAGAGAAACTAATCTAGCTTAATGCTTCCACGGGGTTACAAGCTCCAGACACGTAACCGGTGCCAATATTTTCTTTTGCTAAGTATACGACAAATTTCTGTTCGTTTTCAACAGGATAAATCTTACGAATGGTTTGAAAACATGTGTGCGTTATTGTCAACTAAGAAAACTGTATTTGCAGCGTGTCAGTTCATTAGACTTAAGTGATAAACATTATCTTGATCGACAACAAATACGTAATAACTATTATGAATGTAATTTAATTTATATTTAAGAAATTATATGTTTCAATCATAGTATTTTGTCAAATAACCCTCGGTGTGTAGAATCTTAGGACTATTGTACATGTAACGAGTGCGAACTTGTTCAAACACGTGTATTCTACTGTACCATTTCCCGCTATAATGCAGAAATATATTCTAAACATTAGGCTAACCATATGAATTGCAGACTAGCCCAATCTTGATTTTCTTTTTTGTCAAAAGAAAACAAGCCTAATTTCGTATTACAATTATTGATCAGATATTATCATGTGTGCTCGATTCTTGACTACAATGTATGATTTAGTTTAGACATATGCCTGCAAGCATGTCCCGTGTGAGTATGTTTTTCTCTTTGTTCGATTTTTGTTTCGGCACGTAAGCGCAAAAAATCTTTATGGAATTTAAACACAAATGGTCCCTGGCGTATCCACTTAACGTACTTACTGTTTTCATATTTGTATAAGACTAAATGATAATTGATGTCATGTCATACCCTTTGTATATGGTTTTGAAATCAGTTTATTGTCTAAAATATGTGCCAGTTATAGCATAATATTATTTAAATATAAACAATTGTCTGCACAAACAGAAGCAAATCTTATCTTTGTTGAAACAAAAGCAATCACAAATAAGCTAAAATATACACCAATGTATGTCATGCAATTCGCATACGTTGCACACTCTATTTTCACAGAAATGAGTATTGATTGTGTGGTGAAGAATGCAATACATCCCAATTAAGTAAAGAGATAAAACTGTTCATGTAGAAAAATAGAAACGTTGCACATCAATGCTATGTGAATGGTGTAAACGACCAATTGGGAGCATAATAAACATACATGTAAACATCTTCGTACAATGAAGCATAATATTAAATAACATATTCTAACTTTTGCAACAATTTTATAGCAATGTACCGTTGTCTAAACTTAAGTGTTTATTTTAAAATTACTCACACTTGGTTTTTAATTGAATGGCATATTTCAAACTGTACGTCATTATAATTATAAAGCGAAGTATACATTTGAGACAAAACATATAAGACCTATAGAGAATATATTGGCTTATATATTGGCTTCAGTGTACAAGTTGACTAGCATTAAATGTACGTTCTAGTACTGCTTCCCAAATACAGCCATATTTTCATTATATTACCTATCAGCGACTATCAAATATTGACAAATATACCATAGCTGATGGTCCATTGGTTTAAAAGCTACCCTCAGAATGCACGAACAAAGCAATGTTTAAGAAAAACAAAACACCTCAAAGTTCCATACCGGGCGCGTATAAATTGATCAATGTATTTGTGTAATTCAGGCCATTTGAATGTTTGTTACATTCGCACCATTTTTAATACATTTTATCCGGAAATTTAATAAGTTGCCAGAAATAATGGCATTGCGTAGGTGTTGACCATTTACTAAAACCACATGATCCTCCGTTAGATATAAATACATATTTCGTTCTAGTTGTAACAATATATTGATGGAATGAATCACACAGACATAATGAAAATGTGTTAAAATGTTGTGGGTGTATGTTTCCAACAGAAGTCGAGCCCACACACAACAAATGCACTCTTCAATAAAACTGGTTGAACGCTACGTTATAGCTAGTATTATGATAGTCTGAATATAAATCTTCAATATGCATGTTCGATGAGTCTGCAATAATGTCAACATAATGTTATTTCCTATTTGGTAGATTTATTTTGACATTGCATGCTAAGCTCTTTTGTTAAACAAACGTTTTTCATTTGATTTTGATGACATTTATGGAAGTTCAAAGACTTAAAACTAGAAAACATAACATATGAGATAAACTAAAAACTTAAAGGAAATGACCTGTAGTTGACTGCATAATGCAGTTCCACATATGGACCCTTTCGTACAAAATCGATGAAAGTTTTTTTACAATTTGTATTGAGGATATTTAACGGACTAACTGCATGATTGACTTTCAGAAAATGCATATGCGAACCGATTAGGCGCTACGTCACTCAGTTAAGTTGTTTACAAAGAGTACCCGTTATGCCAAGGCAATCCTTTGTCGCAATCAAAAGGCAACCACAACTATCAAGGCCTTGTTTGAAAATTTTGTTGCTCAATACTCATTCCCTAAGCAACTCCATTCTGATTAAGGCAGAAATTATGAAAGCAAGGTCATCAAAGAACCTTGCAAATATTCGGAAGACCCGAACCAACCTTTTCATCCCATGGGTAATCCATCAGCAGAGCTGTTAAACCGTACCTTGCTCCGCATGTTGGGTACTTTGTGTGTTGAGAAGAAGTCAAATTGGAAAGACTACATCTCCTCATTGGTACAGGCACACAATGCTACAAAGAGCAGCTCCACTGGTATTCCCCACATTTCTTAATGTTCGGATGGCACCCAAGACCGGTTGATGTATATCATCGAAAGTTAAAGACGCGTACATGGAATAAGTACACAACACTATTTGATAAACATGTTTCGTTCAGCATGATTTATATAACACCTTCCAATCAGTTTAAACTGAACTATGCTTTGGCTAAGCTTACACAATTTGTAGTACTAACTGTACGTTCCATATAATTTGTCATATTAGATGATAGTTGAAACCCCGAAAGACATCACTAGTAAGAACATTCTCGCTTTTATCGGTTATTCGTTTATTTAAGTGCTTAGGTGCCTATACAAGACAGGTCAATTCTTACGAAAACACAACTTTGACGTTAAATAAGTAAACGATGAAAACACGAGTCACTATTACAAACATATTCAACGCCCGATAAAATAATTTTAATGTATTCCGGCTTCCATTAATTAACACGGTGTATTTATAAGATTATGTTTACGAACATTCCTCTTGTATTCATGTTATTCGCAATGGCCAAAAATTGGTGGGGTTTATGAGTAGGGGCCGAAACGTCTGAGGTCCGACAAGACAGATTACCGATCATCTCTGTCTTTCTGTTTTAATATTCCAACAAGAATTAGATACGCATCAAATTCGGAGCTGGATGTGCATTTCTTCGTCGTGACTTGTTTATTTTGTCACCATGTTATGTTCGATATACAAATTCAAACGCGATTCGTGCATGGCAATGTTTTGACTACATATTACGTTATATCGTACTTAACATATAAACAGATAATAGCAAATATATAAACTTATAAATATCAGACTTATATGAAATAATTAAATAAACGAATAACGTTAATATAACTTATCGTACAAATACTATTTTAAACATCTGAGATAATTAAAATAAAATAGTTTCATTTTTGTGAAATTTAATATTTCAGAAAGCCGTTAAAACTATGTTTTTGATAAAAAATGGAATAACGCCGTTGACTTAAATAAACATAACGATGATTAGAACATTGCTTAAGCGTATTTACTCGAATGTACTGACAAATGCGCTCATGTTTCCGACTTCCGATTATGCCTAATGCAGTCTCCGCTAATCGCAAAAGAGCCAGCAAGACCAATGCTCGCCTTCCACAAAGCCGATAATACCAACATCTCGCAAGCTTTTGTTACGAATGATAGCGATATATATTCGGTGTGACTGCGTGGCTTCAATGAGAATGGAGATTGACGAGTCTTTGATTGGTCATTCCTGTGCTCTTTTGGGATAAATATATTATTGAAAATAGAATCTCGAGGTCTGTGTTAATTTTGTTTCAAACGTAACGCGTACTTGGGGTGCTCTTACAATAGAAATGCGATTGCTATTGGCAATTGGTCAAGGAATTCTGTTTCATACAGGTAAGACTAATGACTGAGGACATGACAATTAAAAAACACATCCTCGTATTTTGGAAAAGGTGAAACATCTAAAATTAAACGAACACGCACGTTGAGGAGTAAATATGTTATAGGGGTTGTTTTAGTAAATAAATCCAATTCAAATATCCTATATGTTTTATAAACACATTTTAAATACATAACATTAATAGTGAAAGTGCATGAAATGTTAGCGTGATGCTGTTAATTTTAAAAAAACGTCTATAGTGATCGTAAACATGCGTTTACAAACATGATTTATATGAGATAAACAACATTTCCCTTCCTACTCCGATATTTCCGGAATGTGCGTACAATAATCACACAGATCTTGTCTTCGGTTAATTAACCAGAGTGGATGCTTTAAATTTGATTTGTCGCGTTGATACCGAATGATGGGATACAGAGTGCAATTCTTTTTGTTTGTTATTAATCACATATACACATTGCATTTGTCGAATAAGCAGACTATATATTTCATATATAATTCAAGCAAATGCACATTGACATTCGACCAATACAATGACAATATTTTTTAATTTAAAGAATATACACTGCTAGTATTGATGTCGACAGGCTAGGTCGCTACGGGTGTTGATATAAGATAACATAATGCTTCATTATACTCTCTGGTATTGTCTAACTGTACAGCAAGTCATGAAAAAGACATTGAGCAGAAGGAAATATTATTGTAGATGTTAACCTTGATTTGAATTTGGTCCCCGCGTGTATGCTTTGATTAGATGTTAGCGACGGATAGGCGGCGCCGTTATGACTATTGTTATGAAATTAGATTTAGAACATACAACCACTAATTGTGTTTTTCATACTGCCTTAGTGTATATCACTTCCTCATCCCTCATCCTGATTTCGTATGTCAAACTGTATTGTGTAAAACAACTTGCCTTAACAGTATTGAATAAGATTAGAATGCTGATCTTTTTCAATTTAAAAGATGCTCTGAACACAACTTTCAGATCACCGTATCATAATTACTGCTCATGTTCATATGTTCAAGAAAATGTTTTCGAAATTATTTAAATTATGAGGTTTAAATGTCAGTCAATCCAGTGTGTTATAAAATCAGATTTGTAGTTTGATCTTTATTCTGGAATATCAACATATGACAAATCATTTGTGTCCATAATGTTAAAAATTAATACTTCAATGTCGATTTGCTATGGATATCATGTTGATCAGAATAACCCTAACCCTGCATACATAAAACAAATATATTATATTTATATGAACATGTGAGAAAATACACCGTTTAAATACATTAAGGAAATAAACATGTTATCTGGATATAAACAACCATAAACCTTTACTTAAATAAAATAATGTTTTGGAAGCCTTTGTTGGACGATTATTCCGCGTTCATGTACAAATATGGCATCTGTTACAGCAACACACAGTTGTGCGACGATGTACCATGTATGTTCAACATCAAACGGGTTAAATTGTGCATATACGGATCGATTAATCGTGTTTGCCTTGTCAATTAATACCACTTTTAAAAAAAATGGTTGCATAATTTGTTCAAAAAGAATAACGATGACAAGATAGCATTACAATTTATTTATAAAATCGATTTTAAAGGCAAGGCTGATGTTTTGAACCTCGTGTTATGTCTATAGTTTTATACACATTACCTTTTCTACTTTGCGTAAAAGGTCACGCTACGGACGTACTGCAAAGTTTGAATACACGTTCATCGAGAGATGCAAATTCCGAAAGTATCTTATTTTATGTTTATTTGATTGTACAATCGTCAGTTTATTAGTTTGTTTTGAAACCATAATACAAAATTATGAAATGCATTTAACAGTTAATTTTTCTTGTCGTTCACAGAACAAGTTTTACCCACTAACATATTTAGTAACTGTAAATGTTTACAGAGCGATACTCCGTTGGGAATGTCAAACTCTGCCGCTATTGGAAATGTTGCTAATAATGTAAAGTAAATACCAACGTGGAAGACATGCCCCTGTATACAATGTCTGAACAAGATTGATGTCATTGTAGGAACATGGGTTGTTTGTGTCATTGCAAGTTTTGCAATTACTGTAAGGCTGTTGGATTAAATTGTATCTGATACATTGTACTGATACGTATGTACCACTATCAACTATTGACTGAGCAATAATGTGGAATTCCTATTTAAATGACAGAGAACCGAACTGATCAGTATAAAATGCATTTGTAATTATATTGGACGTTCCTTTGGCCGAAAAAGTTTAAAACAAATGACACAAATTATTCCGCAAATCAACGTTATATCGGTGTAAAGTTTAAAATGCAAAGCCTAACGTGTTTTTCACCCGATAAAATGACTTTCGGTTTCGTTTTAAGATGTTCAAGTGCATACAACTAATAGTTTTACAATTATTACTTGTTTCTGTTTTTAACATATAACTGAATTTATTGTTTTCATAAAGTTCGTGCTTGTTATCTTTGTTAACCCAACATGCAGTTGGCATACATGACACTATATATAATATTATAATTTAGAAATGTATACACATTACATACGATTGTACAATTTATATGTGATCAATGTACGTACACCACTTACTAATAAATATGCCCTCTCTTTATTATAGCAATACAGATACGATAAATTAATACCACATGTACTGCGTTGAGTAATTATTTTTAACAAGACATTACGTCGCATATTTTTGGTTTTACATTCAATGCTGACGATGTGTCCGGAATCCGATCACTGGGGAGGATGGTGGCGATACGATGGATATTCTTCTGGTAAATAAGCTTTGTTCAGATTTTTACAATATCCATTGTTGCACATCTATTTGCCGACTTACAATTTTGCTAATACAATTAACTGCCTTTGTCTATAGTGATCTATGGTTATAAATACAATCTTACACTTGTCCATGACTAATACATCTTTATTCTGCAAGTGTCGCATTTTCGCTCTTTTTCTTTTATCTATATTGTCGCTGCTTAAATTTTTACATATACAATAACATATTATTAAGGATTATTAAGGATTGCATTAACTATGCGTGTCAATAAATCATATCAGCTAATACAACTATGCCGATTGTTTTATGTTTCAAAAGCACGTAATTCACATTGACCGTACCACAAACATAAAATACGTGTTTTTTTTATTTCTTTAGTTTGATTTAAATAGTATTTAGTCATATCCGTGTCTGTTTAAAGACTCTTTTTCGGGGAGTACTTGCATGGCTGAACGGAGTGCACACAATTATATCAGTAACTAATAAATGCCCAACGTGAATAAGATGTAGGGTGAAAATGGCCGTAGAAAGAATGTGATGACCAATTGCCACAAGGTGTGTTGCTAAGTCGGGATTATAAAATATAAGTTGTACTGATTAAACAAACATTGTGTGTCGCGTGTTGTCAACGATATGTTTCAAACACTTTCAGTATCTAAACCGCTTGACAGATTTTCAGGAAACTTCAAAGGAATGATCTACGGTTTACTCAATTTCAAATATGTTCCAATCGTTCCGGCCTGCTGCACGTGTTGGTCACCAAAGCTCAAATTAATTTTCAAAATGGGAAACTTGAAAACTATTTTCTCTGAAACCGCAAGATTTAGAGTTTAATGTTAAGTATGTATCATCGACCATAATCGACTCAGTTTCGTATCGAATAATTCGTCTGATAACGTCGACATAGTGCATGGAAAACACGTATTTCACGAAAACATCTAACATGTATTAAAGGGACTGTAAACCATGAATGACGAAAAAAGAAAAGTTCTAAAATACCATATTTTTTTACAATTATTAGTTTATATTGATTAAAATATCACGACTGGTATATAACATTACTTGAAAAAAGTTAATTTTTTATTTTTAAGTTATTTTTTATTTTTTATTTTTTTACTGGGTATGCATACCAGGTAACTACCAGTTGACTATAAATAACGCAAGTAGATTGATCATCATCGTCACGTGGTAAACCCAGGAATGCAAATTGTGCATGCGTAGTGAATTGTATATATTTTATATATAAAATGATCAATCTACTTGCGTTATTTATAGTGTGTATATCGTTATGTCATCTATTTTCGCGATGTACTTTCGATTTCACATCGCACAATTTTATTACCGGATATACTGAAAATATGAACTTTTTTCAAGTAATTTAATATACCAGTCGTGCTAATTTAATCAATATAAACTAATAATTGTAAAAAATACGGTATTTTAGAACTTTTCTGTTTTCGTTATTCATGGTTTACAGTCCCTTTAAGATAGTGTTGACATACCTTTTAACGAACTACTTTTACTCTGCATGCAACCAATGCCACACGAAGTCAAATACTTTAACTCGGTGTTAACTTCTTTGTGATTCGATTTTTTAACAGAAAATATCACAGTTGCAGTTTGATGCTTTGTGAAGCTCTGAACAATCCTCGTATCATTTTGAATACTCATGCATATGCATCATCGCTCAACAATGAACAGCGCCTTTATCACAACAAATTTTAACACATGGAATATAAAATCGATCAGACATGAGAGGAAAATAAATTGAGCGGAAATTACCAGAATGTAATCGCACACCTCTTGCATAAGAAATATGCATGTAATGTACATGGTATGTGCGTGGTTTACATCACTGATTCCGGAAGACAAGATGCTTTACATCGATGTTTCTTGGTAAACTCATGTAAGCAAGCGACGAGGCATTTACACTAAACCAATATTGGAAATTGATCATATATATATTTGTATTCAATTTATATGCTATAATTTTTTGTACCTACACTAGCAAGGTCGGTGTTTTAGATAAGACATGCTGTAAATTTGTAATAAATAAAAACATGGCTATGTAACTGCATGACATATATTTCGGAAAGTTGTATTACACTTGTAGTAACGGTGCATTTATCAATTATGCACGCGTTGAAGTTAAATTGTATCGACACGATGCTTTAAATTAATACGCAAATGTACGATGCAGTTATTTGATATCATGACATAATAAATTAGTTCAAATAAAAGTGTATGTCCGCAAGCAAACATTAAATAAAAGTATTTTAAGAACAATGAAGGACGAATAATATTCGTCATAGAGTCTCATAGATCTTTCCATTTCTTACGCACATGTTAGGAAATAGTGTTCAATTGAATGATTTGTAGTAACATCTAAGTTATTATAGATTCCATAAGTTATTCGGCTGATTTTCATACTCATCATGTATCGTTAATCAAATCACATCTGTGATGTTCCGATGCTGTTTGATCAACATGGATGTCTAAAAGCATAACTAAGACAATTCGTTCACAGGAGTAATCTTTCTCTAGACAATACATTTGATACCGACAGATGAATCATTAACTGCTAATTGATAGACAGACAGTAATATGATACATCCAATTCTTATGTGTAGACCATGTAACGATACTAACCGTCGTTCGTAAATTATAATTACGCACATGATATTTCTTAGGGAATACTAGTATGTTAACCGTCAATGAAAAATATTTCATATTAATTTATATATTCGGTAATTGCATACATCGTTACAATCTTAAAAATCATCTTCTGACTAGTTATAATTAATCATTCTTTCAACAGTCATTTAAGACCTCTAAGACGTATGTTCGTTCTTATATATTCGTCTTTATTAACTAAGTTGTACACGTAATGCTCTATCATTTTGACATTATTTGATGAACACAGGTCCCACAAATGCGTATTTGTGTCCCATGTGTATAAATAAAACAATGGTTTGTAGACAGGACGTCTTTACATCGTGCTTTATTTCGTAAAATAGATTACATGAACATAAGCTCATAAAGAAAACAACACAAAAGTACAAGCGCATTGCGTTTTGCTAGACTATAGCTAAAGGAGTATGTTCAAAGTCTAACATTACATGTGAATCTAAAATCATAATATGTATATCGTGTTGATATCCTTGCCAAAGCGAGCTCATTAATTAACGTGTGAAGCTTTGGATAACGTGATAATAATTTGTATTTGATAAATGTCTCTATAAATGTTGATACTATTTGAAATTTACTTCTGTATACTTTATACCGCGTGAACTTTGAAATGATGATTGATTATAATTTACAGTATTAGCATTCACTTTTCTTGTAATATACATCATAATATATATCAAAACCGATAACAGTGAGCAATAAAATATTTATTAGTGTTCACTGCAGTGAAAATATAAGGCAATTGTTTTTTTTCTTCCAATAATTACATTAATCTACGCGTGACAGTAACTTCAGTTGACTTATGTTAACTAACGTAGAATATTCACAAACATATATTGACCCAAAAACATGT
>VMBQ01013839.1:0-15131 GCA_007657795.1 Dreissena rostriformis | reverse complement strand
TTATTATTATTATTATTATTATTATTATTATTATAACTTATGACCGCCTTTCTGCCTAGTAAACCCAAATAGTTTGATACTCGCATGTTAACGACCCAAGTGCCTGATAATGGACTGTCTGCATAATGACCGTCATTATGCATGGTAACTGCCCACCTACCTGGTTACCTCTAAACTGTTGGTCATCCTCAACCTGCATTGTAACCGCCCACCTACTGTACCTGCATCCGATTGTATAAACGATTTAACCACGCGGTAACCGCATGATCGCTAAAGCCCTCGTGCAAATAACTCACCAAGTGTGCCAATAACCACTAAAGGCACACTTTCTCCATATAATAATCTATACATATCGGGGGTTTGCCTTGAATTCATTGCGATAATAACACCATTATTTTGGGTGTTTCCCTTGAATTCGTTGAGATAATAACACCATTATATCGGGGGTTTCCCTTGAATTCATTGAGATAATAACACCATTATATCGGGGGTTTCCCTTGAATTCTTTGAGATAATAATATTATTATATCGGGGGTTTCCCTTGAATTCAATGAGATCATAACACCATTATATCGGGGGGTTCAAAAATTCCGGGATCAAGGTTTGGATACTTTAATTTTGCCTGGTAGATCGACGTCTCTGGAAAAACGTTGATTCCGAGAATTTGGAAAGGGGCTTACAAAAGTGGTTTGACTATATTACCATGACACCGGTATCCTACATATCCTTAACATATCTGTATTCCATGTGAAAGTTGTTCCAACAATCTTTCAACATAGCGTTTGAGCCGTGCAAACTTCTTCCGAGACAGTCCGCATCTATGAAAAAGCTGTATCTCACATTATTATCCCGTTTGATTTATTGTAACCGTCATATTTTGTTAACATATATCTTACTTTGTCACGGCAATTAAGTCCAAAGTCTCGTTTAGTTTAAATAATGTATACTTTTGTTTCGAAGATAAGCATTAAATAATATGGCGTCCGTTTCAAATAAATGATAGCGACTGTAAACTATCCATGCCATAGACAATTGGCATCGAACACGATCATACAGAACAATGCAATGGATTTATTTGGTTTGTCAACCTGTTGGCAATACCATTGGATATCACTAGGACAAAGTAATGCATTCTCGAGAACTGCATGAGCAATATTTGGCAAGATACCCACACAGCTCATAAAGAATAAGAGAGGCGCCCAGATAATATTTGAACAAAATTAATGAAGCACAATTAGAAATGCAACAATACCGTTATGGAAGTAAGTGTTCAATATAAGATCCATGCTATGCGTAAATAAGCCTACACCTTTATGGCCACCTTTCAAGAGTCTTCTTTAAACGAGGTTGGTCCAGTTTTATTCACTCGCCCTTAAAAGCCTTTATGCCCCCGGTAGGAAGGCATATAGCAGTTGAACTGTCAGTCCGTCAGTCTGTCTGTCCGTCAGTCTGTGCGTCCGTCCGAAAACTTTAACGTTGGTCATAACTTTTGCAATATTGAAGATAGCAACTTGATATTTGGCATGCATGTGTATCTCATGAAGCTGCACATTTTGAGTGGTGAAAGGTCAAGGTTAAGGTCATCCTTCAAGGTCAAAGGTAAAATATATATATATTTTGAAATGCATGTGTATTTCATGGAGCTGCTCATTTTGAGTGGTGAAAGGTCAAGGTCAAGGTCATCCTTCAAGGTCAAAGGTCATTTTTTATTTATTTGTTTTCAAAGGGGCAGTAGGGGGCATTGCGTTTCTGACAAACACATCTCTTGATTAAAACATAAAACATAGTTAACGTTGCGCTTCTGTAGACGGCGTTTAAGGATCCCCAATTTACCAAAATCCCTTGGAGCAACATCTAGAGACTTCAGCGTCCATTCGTCACGGTCAATAATTCAAATCCCACATATTGGAAACCACAATGCAGGTAAAATGGTTTATGTGTGACGGGGACATAAAACTAGTATTAACCTACAAACTATAAAGAAACTATATGCTTTAAGTCAATGAGATTTTCGAGGTACAGAAGGACGCACAATTTGACATCCATATATTTATGGTATGTATTATCGTGATACAAGTTGTCAGTGCTTCCAGTTAAAAGGTTATGATAACGTGGGTAGTTTTATAATAAAAAATAAATAAATGAACCCCATACAATCGTGTATAACCACGTCACGATTGGTCAGAATACAGCCTTATGTGAAAATTGACAAATATATATATTTGTCGTACTTATCTGTTCATTTTATGGATTTAACGGCGTAAGATTTCTTATAAAGAACCATATTTTTTCCGTATATACTATACCCAGATTCAATTTCCCTATGTTCACATGCTTTTTTATTTACGTGTTCTCTTCATTTTTTGAGAACGAATATCTTCCATTCTTGAAAATTAAACAGTTTTAGAACATCAACAATGGGCACTTTCACTTGACACAGCAAAACAATAAATAAAGACTGAACATTGAAAATGTATTCCTTCTTATTTAGCAAACGAATCCAGGAACACGTTTAAAACAAATCTACTCTTATACGCTGCATGACAACAGCATTCGCCAGCCTATTCCTAAGAGTTAAGAAGAATTTTGACTTTAACATCATTATAACGATACAGTACAGCCCACGCGGAACAAACATATTTCGCGATCCGCGGCGGCAAGGCGCAACGAGTCGATACCGAGTCGGCCGATAAAGCCGCGTCAGTTCGCGGCGGCACGCGGCATTTCGCCGCGATGCTTCGCCTCTGTCCGCCGCAACATGCCGAGGCAAGCCGCGGTCCGCGATATGACGCCGAGTCGATGCGCATCATAAAATAAAAATCTTTGAAAAATGATTAGTTAGTCAATACATTTAAAAAAAATAATAATAATTATATTTAAAATCATAATATATTTAATGTGAGCGGATTCAAAATAGATAAAATAGTTTATAAAAAAAGCATGTTGTTGTTTTGTTTTTAGTGATTGCATTCCCGTTTCTAAAGAAATTGGTGTAATCCTGATAGAAATAATTATTATTTTAAAAGAATGCAAATTTAAAAAAAAAAAATTATAAAGTCAAAACACGAGTATCAAAGGCATGTATGAATTAAATGGCAATAATCATTTATCATTGTCATGTTTAGAATCGGCAAAAGTACTTTAAGGTACTTTGTGTTCGTTTATTGCGCCGTATGATTATTATCTTTATATTTAACAATCGACAAACATATTGTTTTTTTTTTCACGACAAAATGTATTAGCATATAAGCATATTTAATGTATCTGGCCAAGTAAGTTTGTTTCTCACCCGTAGTGTAGGTATTTCCGAAAAATTTACCCATTGTGTGTATTGTGTTTTCAGGGGTGTGAAATTGAAAGAAGAAACTATATACATACCGCATTTCTAATGTGCATATATATCCGATAATCCAATTCTATATTTAATGTAATAATAATAACATAATATTAAAACTTCGATTTAGATTGAATGCAATAGGATACAGATCAACGTTTAATCGCGTCATACGCACATCCATGCAAAAAAGTGCTTCCCGGTGACTTTCTGAAAACCTTGCGAAAATGAAAGTGAAATTCTGTTAACAATAAACGGTGCGTTTCATGTTACTAAATTGTCTAAATAACTTATTTAATTTATCTTTGTCTGTTACGTTTTCAATTGCATTTTTGCAGTCAATATTTAAATGCATAATATTATATATCAACATAGCAAACTGTGAATCTGCAAGTGCAAACAAAAGCCCTCTCGTGAAAGCAATTAAACAACCGACAAATGTAATTGCTCCACACAGTGTTGCATTCATTAATCCGAAAAAAAATACTCAAAATATCAAACTGTGAATCTGCAACTACTTTTAGTTTTTAATTTGTTTAATCACAGAATCAATTTAAAGCAATTAAACACCGACAAATGTTATTGCTTCAGCGTAAATATAGGTTTCTGCGCTACAAATGTACATGTACATGTATGTGTATATTTTTGCACTCGATCCGCCGCGTATGTATGCGTATGTATCTTACATATCTTATGCTCCATACGTTTTATTTCATGCAAACTTGTTCAAACTATCTATCAACATAGCTTTTTCGAAATAATAAAGATATGCATGACGGAGATATGTTTAGACTTCTGCGGAGACGGCATGCTTCTATGAAAAAGTTGTATCGCACATAAAAATCTCCTCGTGATGTATTGTTACCGTCATATGTTTGGAAAATGCACGCTACTGTGTCACGGCAATTACTTTCAAACGCTGACGTTTGTGGGATGGACGAAATTAAAAGTCGCATTCAAGGAAAATAAACATTGAATATCCTCAGAGATAAGCAACAGAGAATGTGGCGTCTGTTGCAGAAGAATTGCTTGGCTCTGCAAACAATCCTCGACAGAGACAATTTGCGTCGAACCCGACCTTGCCTAGCAATGCAATGAAAATATTTGGTTTCGCATGATTAAACCTTTACCGTTTACTATGACTTTCGTTGGAGAATTCCTATGGATTTTAATAAGCATAAAGAAGAAATGTATCCTGGATACCGAGAAATATTTTTCCAATGGTCCATACCCACAAAGATTCTAAAGAAAACAATATATAACAATTTGTTAGCAAATCAAAGCTACTTGTCCACAGCTTGGTAATATGACGATTTTCAAAATAATTTTGCTTCATTAGGTCTCGGGTTCTAATCCCTGGGTGGGCTTTATTCAAAACAAAATATTGCTATTACAATTCGTTGAGACTATGCAAAACATTATAGATTTGTGAGTAAACATATTTATTTACAAGTTTCCAAAACATGCGAAACAATTTGTGAACAAGTCCCTTTAAATACAACTGTCCATGTGAATTATAAGTAGAACAAAGGTATGTCAAATATTTCATTTATAAAAATCAGTCATATATTCCCAAAATAAAAATTAATCTCTCCATTAAATGAGCAAGGGTCTACGTCACACTTCTGTGATATTGTTTGTTGGAATTATGCTTAAAATAGGAAATATTGTCGTTTGACATTGTTTGTTTGTACATAAAATGCTTGCCATCTATGTCTGTTAGTTTGCAATGGTACTTTAAGACATGGTGTTTGACTGCACTTGCGTCGCAGCTTGTTTGTTGGAACTCGAAGACGCGTTGACGTGAAGTGCGTACCTATAATACAAATGCTGACGCTTAATATCGCATATAAGACAAGACTGATTTTCTATACACGTGTCAGATCTTCATAGTGTAATTTTGTACTTGAAGAAAGCAAAAGATCAACATTTAGCATAAAAGTCTGGTTGATTTACCGTAAGTTTAAATTTATCGTGACGGTTATCAGGAAAACTTATTTTTTGAGTTGTTTGTGTTATGCTGAAACAAAAAAAAAAACATTGAGCGATACTTAGAGATCCATTTAAAATAGGTAAAATACTATAGGAACAACTCTCCATCCGCATATATACACAAGAATTATCGCAAACGTGTACATTTTGTATATTTGTGTATGACATATGAAACGTTTTCTCTTTTCCACCATGTTATGTATGTCATATAACTTTAGACAATGAGTGTGCGATAGAAAAAACGTAATTAATATTTTTTTTCGAAATATAAGAAAATAACGAATAAAAAATCGGATTGTTCATCAGTTTTATGGGCGATAGTAAATGTAGAACGAAACAAACAACAGTGATGACTAAGGTGTGACTGACTATAGGATATTTTAAGAGTCAATAAGTCACTGACAATATGACCTCTAGAGCATCAACGATGACCATGGAGTAACTCACTATAGAACATCTACTGGACCAATTATGATCATGGATTCACTAACTATAGGACATCTACTGGACCAATTATGACCATGGAGTCACTAACTATAGGANATGACCATGGAGTCACTAACTATAGGACATCTACTGGACCAATTATGACCATGGAGTCACTAACTATAGGACATCTACTGGACCAATTATGACCAAGGAGTCACTAACTATAGGACATCTACTGGACCAATTATGACCATGGAGTCACTAACTTTAGGACATCTACTGGACCAATTATGACCGTGGAGTCACAAACTATAGGACATCTACTGGAACAATTATGACCATGGAGTCATTAACTATAGGACATCTACTGGACCAGTTATGACCGTGGAGTCACTAACTATAGGGCATCGACTGGACCAATTATGGCCAGGGAGTCATTGCTTTGAGGACAACTCGTTAATTTGTGAAATTACCACGTAATGTGATTATGTGAAAAACAACTGGCCACAAACTGGCCACAAAGAACTCGAACGAGTATAACCGTACTCAGTTGCATCGTAAAAAACGGCGAATGAATAATACGGGTAATCCGAGTGTTTTGAGAACGAAAAACATCAAAAGTGGCCTAGATAAACACGTGGATTAACATTGCAAATGCACTGAAGCTTTAGAATTCACAAGTAAACGGATGAGTGAGATCTAGATTTTATCAAACTTAGCGTCATCTTCAACTTATATCCGAATTTTCACATTAGAAGGCAAATTATATTTTTAGTAATGTAGACTAAGTGAGGGTATACATACTTTTTTAAATAAACGGAAAAACATTGTTTGAAAACATTTCATAATTGCTTGAGAAATGGCATCTTCTTCTTTTAAGGCTGTTTCAATACAGTGAGCCTTTAAATGATGATCTACTAAAAAGTTCTTCAGTTGAAGGATTGCAGAAAACAAATTTCAACACACATATGGAATCTGCTATATATGTTTAGGTCAACGAGACTTTGTGAAATAAATGTTTAATCCACAATTTTTTATTTTATCCTTAAAGCACGAATTTCAAAAAATAAAAATAGCTAAAGCATTTTTCGTTTGTGCTTGTGACCGAACATTTATCAAGATTGGACTAAAAGCCTCTATAATTGTATTTCGAAAAGATGAGTTTAGTTATTGATGTTATATCGCGTTTTCCGATATCCTTTTATCATTATGTCGTTCCTATCTTTGATAAGCCATCCATGGACATAACAGCTTAGATCGCTCATGACGATTCTAATATTCGGGCGACGCGAGGATTGAGCGAATTCGAATCGAGCGATTGAGCAACAACAACCGACATTAAAAATGGCGCCAATTCTCTTTGATTAAAATATTGATACAGAGTCCTTAAACAAACAGACAGAGAAAAACCTTTCCCAAATTGCGGACAGAAATTAGCCGGCTTTTGATTACTAATGACGCATAATCGGGATAATTCCCCTCGGACGAAATGCAAATGCGGATCCATAGGCACGAACCAGTATAAAATGGATAATTACGTTGGAAGCCTTCTTAACGATTGTACATACACGACCAGACAAGAAGTATATGGACATGATAAAACATTTGGACACGAAAAATATTTCCAAAGACACCCGCAAAAAGGGGAACACTTTCAGATTGTAAGTGGGGGAAAGTTGACCAGTTAAAGGATTTAAATCGGAACCTGGGTTGCTTAATGTCGCAGAGAAATGAGCAAACATGTCATCTTATTTTTTACGGTTAGTTTACACAAAATCCTATTCTCATAGAATTGCCATCATAAAACGGCTAACTTTCAAGGCATTTTCATTGCCTATTCTTTATTTCAGATTGTGCAAGCTAAGTAAAAAGGTATGCAATCCAAATTCTAAGAACATTCCAATCGCCCAAATGCAGGCACCTTCAGAACGCAGGGTTTCGGCAGTGAGATTTCGACAAATCACATATCTTCAATAAATGCACCCCAAACGTTCATCTTTTAACGTAATCTACAATTAAATGCACCAAAGGTTTGTTAACACAAATATGATACAGAAATAATCACAACGTGCATTTGGGGGCGAAACAAGAAGAGAAAATGAACTCTTAAGAAATAAGCACTTCTTTCGAATGAACCACCGAGGGATACACACTGATGTAGTGAAATGTAACATAAAATGCACTCCTATAGAAATCCTTTTGGGGACTTTGATTTACTAGTCTCTAACGTACGGCCGTTTTGCGACAACAACGATGTAATCAGCATAAACGGCTCGAGAGCAGTACATTTCAAACGGGTTAACTCCACCCGATCTCGCACTTTTCACGGGCTTAAAAGGCAGTTTATAAAATCAAATCCTCAATAAGCCTTCTTCAAATAGAAGAAAGTTTCTAAGATGGCGGCGGTTTACGACGAACAAATACGAAAATACTTTAAATCCGTAGGAAAATATGGGCTGCGACCTTTTTCTTTCCAATTTTGGCATGATGAATGTGAGTCTCTTTCAGTTTGTTGGTTTTGATAATCCACTGGAGATAACGATACTCATTAAAGATGTATTTGTTCCGTTTCTTATCGACGCTGGCGTTACCGTCTTTTGTCTTAACTTGTCTTCAAGGTACTACTGTTGTCCGGCTATGAGAACGTCGAACGTTGTGCGCGTTAGCTGTATTGTCCTTCTAACTGAAGGCCGCCGTAAGGATGTGCAGGTATTAATGTTCATGATTCCCATACGAACACAATGCGTTTATTAAGGTGTGACTAAATCAAGAACCAAACAAAGCCAACATGTGAATAAACAGAGTTACAATGACCATGCATTACCAAGAGAAGATTGGATAAGATCGCCATAAAAGCAACTTGTCTTCGTCTTTTTAAACCACTTAATGTATTGATTTAATACAGTTAATCAATTAATTCAATAAACGCGTTGTCATGTTACTCAAATAATTATTTAAAAAAGCACATCGTGGGAATAAGCTTTTACCCAAGAAAAAAAAAGAAGAAAAGAAGAAGATATTTGCTTATGTGTGCATGCGTTCTTTTTGTTTTAAATAAAAGCACACAGGCGTTGAACATTAAATGTCAATTAACGTTTGGTTTCATTGTCGAACAACTCTTGACGATGCAACTTCTTATGCTCGCGTATTTCAGCAGGCAGAAATTTGAGCCCCATAGACAAGCCCGATTCCTTTGCAAATCTCGAAGAATTCGAGGATAATTGAAAATGAAGCGAACGTCTTGAGGCAGACGGAAATGAATTAGACTTAAGCCTTGATGGCGACAGGTTCATTAGTCGCCCAATTATCAATAACACACGCATTACGGGGGATCGTTTAAAAGCAAAACGCGGCCTTCTTTAAATCCTGCTCATACGCGTAATTTACGGATTTACACTTTTGGTAATACTCTTTGCAAGATTGAAGTAAATGAATTATTTACGAAATGTTTTCAAATAGATATTCTCTTCTTAAATAATTAAATATGCGCCTCGCTCTGGGAAAACTGGAAAGTGTCGTCCAATTTTTACCCGTGCAGTCCGCACATGCTAATGATGGATTACATTTTCCGCCTAAACAGGATTTTTGCTAAGAAGAGACTTCTTTTTTAACGAAAAGTTCCATAGAAGCGGAAAGTGTCGTCCCTCATTAGCCTGTGCGGACTGCACAGGAAAATCTGTGACGACACTTTACGCACATGCATTAAACCTCGTTTTCCCAGCCAGGAGCGAGGCTCATTTACTTTAAATATATATATACATCGGTACTCAATAAGATAGAGATGGAAATCATTTCTTTGACATCATTTAATTTGCAGCAAGGTCCATATTTACTCACCAAATCTTAGAATACTGAATAGAAATAACAAAACCAGTGAGTCTTTATAAATATGTTGTTTGGTTCTTGGTACTTGGTACGCTCATACTTAACCAAACGAAATTAATACAAACTATATATCTATGATCTTCCTTGCTTAGAACTACTCGTATAGTACTGTCAACATAATGGTTATTGTGTATGATTTTTTAAACTGGAAGTTCATGATTTGAATTGATACAGCGGCATTTTCAGACGGGTTTAAAGCATTTATTTATAGATGATATAAATTTTGTGGCAAGATAATATGTATGTTTGAACGAAATACGTTTTTAATGACATTTCTTTTAAATACAAAAGTTTGTTCATATTCATATAAGCATGCTATTTATTTATATGTCGTGATTAATGTTACCAACTGTAAGCTGAATGTATTAACAGATGTTGTCCTTTTATTGTAATTGTACTTTAAAGTATAGAGTGCTTTAGCGTCTGTAATTGACCCATTGTCGGAAGAAACGTGCATAATTTACATCAAAAACAATATTACAATAAAAGTCACCAGTTTTTCAACAAGCCATAGACGAATAAATCTTTCAAAAACTGTTCCTTCTGTATATTATTTCCAGGCAAATGTTTGATGAAATGTTTTTTATTTTGTCACGGTTTTTATATTTAAAGAGAATTTTTTAGTTTCAGCCCAAAATGCGTTGTAAAATGTTTTCTTGCGGCAAAATCTTCTCAGCACTTATGATATGCCCTAAAATGTGTGTCGTGTCAAACAAAGCGATAAAAACTTACTGTTCAATATTTTTTTGCATACATTGTGTCTTTCCAAGTAAACAAAACAAGGCAAGCGACAGAAACAGACGAAACAAAAAAACAACAACATGGAAACGCCTTGAAACCTGGGGTGGTATTCTAAATAATTCTTAGAATTAACGCAAAGACATATAAGAAAACGTTATGTTTTATCTTAAATATGGATACTGTTAAGTTTACTCTTAGACCATTTTTTGAGAAATTCGGTTTAAAAACAAGCTATCTTTGCATTAATTGAATGAGATAAACATTTATTTAAAGACAATGGATGTAATTAATAGAGTTGCAAGTTATGACTCTTTACTTCAAAAAAGAAATGTTATTGGGAAATTTGATAAATTATCTATGATTATTTCATCATTTTCTATAAATGTAATTGTATTTAGTATTTCTCTACGTATCATAAAATATCTTAGAAATAATCTAAACATCAATATACTGGTCTTTTTTTAAATGTAAGATAACTTTGCAGCTGTCTTAAATATTTTGATTTTTTTTTTCGAAAATGAATTATTAATTTAGACTTTCATTGCTGAAAACAATTCAAATATCAATCCACCAATTACTGAACCTACACTTGTAAATGATAACAAATAATCGTTGTCCATTACTCATCATACTATTTTTGAGTATTAGAATGCTCTGTGAAAATCTAAGATAAGAAAAATCATTAACTAAAGCTGAGAAAGCTATTAGAAAATGTATCATTTCTTTGTCTTAAATGAGATTCTATTTAAAGGTCTTATGCAAGATTTTTGAAGGACAACAAAAGTTATTATCAAATGATTCTAAAGTGTCTTCACACTATTAACACTAAATTTAAGTGTATCACATGTTGAGAACATTATCATTAAACGATACAAATATTATAAATTCTTACACAAAAATTGTCTAAGAAGGTTCAGAAAACACCAGGGAATTTCAACGTTTAAGATAAAAATTAAAATAATTGCATAATTCCAAGTAAGGTATGCGTGTAAGCTACCTACACATAAAACCATAGTAAAGTTATTGAGAATAACTGATTTTCTAATTTAAGTTACAGTGACCTTGACCTTGATCTTACTGATCCCAAATGCAATCACAAGCTAGGTCTGAATGTGCCACATATACAATTCCAGATTAACAAACACATAGAAACTCAAGCTGATGAGAGGAAACCAGGTACATATGTCCGACTGGCCACAAATTAACTACACAAACATTGACTTGACTGGCCCTAAATGCAGTCTCAAGATAAACTAAACTTAGGTCATTGACCAGAAATCACATATTGTTAGGAACACTGACCTTGGCCTTAACCCGGCAATTCCAACTTAACCTACCTTCGCCTACAATTGCCATACGTTTTCTCCATCTAAACTCAAGTTATTCAGCGGAAAATGGTGTTCTATGTTTTAATTAACAGTGATCTTGACATTTCCAAACAAATCCGAAATACAGACCCAAGCTGTACCTCTATGCAAGCTTGCATAATCCAAAGTGCCAAGATAACAGAATCGGTTTACAATAGCGACTTTATTATCATAATAAAATATATCATGAAAATCCTCCACATGGTATAGGGGCTATAGGGCGGACACGAAACTTTTGACCTTCTGCACATTGACTCAATGCTTCAACACCCCCTCTTTTGTGAATTGTTTTTTTCTTCAAATTATCCATTTTTTATACAAAATACACCCCCCCCTACCAAAAAAAAAAGGTTAGTCGATTTATTTATTTTTGTAATTGATACAGATTGGGACAAGTGTACGAACAACGTGATATTGTTGTATGGATAAAACGCATCCGCTCTGACCTCTTTACTTTCCCTAATTTATAATTATCTTTAAACGACGGCTATGCACTTTTGATCTATAAATTACCTGCCATTTTCACTGTCAAGTGAACAAAACAACCAAAAATCATAACCCTGATCTCCAATTTCATCGATAACCATATGTTTTGGGTCTCAAAGTCCCAACAGATTATCGGCTGCCGGCGCGGGGTCAAATTTCACCTCTTACAAATAGTCACCTTCATTTCCTGTCGAGCCACATAGCGTGGCAGATTCGCTTCTCACACGCGAGCATTCGCTGTCAGACATAATTACAGGCTGTTTAGTTAACAAAATGCATTTTTGATGCGGTGATCATTGTTTAGGTCGAGTACAGCGAGGTACGTGTTTCGACGGTTATTAAATATTACTCATATACATTCCAATGGTAAAGTGTTTGCAAAGCGGGGCAAGTCAAGAAAAACACCAACGGTATTTTGTTTCAGCCTTTAAGTACGCACTCTTTTTCTTCAAATAATTACGGATATCGATGTACGATGCGCTCCCACTTAAAGACCAGTACATGTATTAGTGAGAAGGTAACAATTTGAGCCCATCAAAACGAATGTAGTTATGTTCGACACAATGCAATTACACACATTTTAATAATATACTTTAACTACTATCATCGAAACAGATATTATTGTCGATGCGCTCTGTACATCTTCTCGCTATAATATTTTTGAATTTCTAGTTGAATCATTTAAATACATATGCTGCATCGGATACGAAAGAATAGGGCCATTAATCCGTACATATTAAGAACAGATGTATGGTTATTACACTTCGTGCCGTTGTCCTCCCAATATTTATGAAGTTTGATTGAAATATCCTCAATACTAATCTAGTAATGCTTATTACAAGACGAAAGTAACAGTAACACATACAATGGTAAAGATTAAATCTTCTTTTCAGACAAATCTAAATAAGTTGAATTCGTTGAGATAATAACACAATTATATCGGGGGTTTCCCTTGAATTCATTGAAATAATAACACAATTATATCGGGGGTTTCCATTGAATTCATTGAGATAAAAACACAATTATATCAGTGGTTTCCCTTGAATTCGTTGAGATAATAACACAATTGTATCGGGGGTTCCCTTGAATTCATTGAGATAATAACACAATTATATCGGGGGTTTCCCTTGCATTCGTTGAGATAATAACACAATTACATCGGGAGTTTTCCTTGAATTCATTGAGATAATAACATAATTATATCGGGGGTTATTTTGAATTCGTAGAGATAATAACACAATTATATCGGGGGTTTCCATTGCATTCATTGAGATAATAACACCATATTATCGGTGGTTTCCATTGAATTCATTGAGATAATAGCATAATTATATCGGGGGTTCCCTTCAATTCATTGAGATAATAACACCATTATATCGGGGGTTTCCCTTGAATTCATTGTGATAATAACACAATTATATCGGGGGTATCCATTGAATTCATTGAGATGATAACAGAATTATATCGGGGGTTCCCTTGAATTCATTAAGATAATAACACCATTATATCGGGGGTTTCCCTTGAATTCATTGAGATAATAACAAAATTATATCAGGGGTTTTACTTGAAATCATTGAGATAATAACAAAATTATATCGGGGGTTTCCCTTGAATTCATTGAGATAATAACACCATTATATCGGGAGTTTCCCTTGAATTCATTGAGATAATAACATTATTATATCGGGGGGTTCCCTTCAATTCATTGAGATAATAACACCATTATATCGGGGGTTTTCCTTGAATTCATTGTGATAATAACACAATTATATCGGGGGTATCCCTTGAATTCATTGAGATGATAAAAGAATTATATCGAGGGTTCCCTTGAATTCATTGAGATAATAACACCATTATATCGGGGGTTTCCCTTGAATTCATTGTGATAATAGCACAATTATATCGGGGGTACCCCTTGAATTCATTGAGATAATAACAAAATTGTATCAGGGGTTTCACTTGAAATCATTGAGATAATAACACAATTATATCGGGGGTTTCCCTTGAATTCATTGAGATAATAACACCATTATATCGGGGGTTTCCATTGAATTCATTGAGATAAAAACACCATTTTATCGGTGGTTTTTCCATTGAATTCATTGAGATAATACACCATTATATCGGGGGTTTTCCTTGAATTCATTGTGATAATAACACAATTTTTCGGGGGTTTCCATTGAATTCATTGAGATAATTACACAATTATATCGGGGGTTTCCATTGAATTCGTTGAGATAAAAACACAATTATATCAGTGGTTTCCCTTCAATTCGTTGAGATAATAACACAATTATATCGGGTGTTTCCCTTGCATTCATTGAGATAATAACAGAATACATTTGGGGGTTTCCATTGAATTCATTGAGATAATAACACCATTATATCGTGGGTTTCTCTTAAATTCATTGAGATAATAACACAATTATATCGGGGGTTTCCTTTGAATTCATTGAGATAATAACACCATTTTATCGGGGGTTTCCCTTGAATTCATTGAGATAAAAACACCATTTTATCGGGGGTTTCCATTGAATTCATTGAGATAATAACACCATTATATCGGGGGTTTCCTTAAATTCATTGAGATAATAACACCATTATATCGGAGGTTTCCAAGTTTCCGGGATCACGGCGTGAATACTTTAATTTTGCGTGGTAGATGAACGTCCCTGGAAAAGCGTTGATTCCGAGGATTTGGAAAAAGGCTTACGAAAATGGTTTGACTGTAACACCATGACACCGGTCTATTACATATCCTTTACATATCTTTATTCCATGTGAAAGTTGTTCCAACAATCTTTAAACATAGCGTTTTAGCCGTGATAAAAAATGTATGACGGAGAGCTGTGAAAACTTCTTCCAAGACAGTGCGCATCTATGAAAAAGCTGTATCG
>VMBQ01013838.1:0-15645 GCA_007657795.1 Dreissena rostriformis | reverse complement strand
AATCAGGATATACGCCGAACATCTTTACTAAAGATATTTTTTGTTGACTATACGTACATCACTTACATATAGTTATGCACGGTAAAAACTAGTATTTGGATAGTTGATTTGCAATGGTGAGCCTTTAAAAAAAAATCCGGACGTGTCTAAATCGAAACCCGTTTTTGTAATGTTCTTGCTATTGTACTTTACCTATTTAATTGATTTGCTAACTAGGTCAATTTAAGACATACATAATGGGGGACTTCAAAAAAGCAGCAAGATCTATCGACAAGCCTAAAGTACTAATAAAACATTTCGCGCTCCAAGTTTTAGAAACTCGATCGTAAAGGAAAAGGGAACAAAAAGAAACAACCATTCGTTATTCACCGACGTAAATATATGTTTTTTATGTTCAGTTAAATGGCGAAATGAATAATGGTAGGCAAGTTGGTGGGGCATTTGTTATGTTTTACTTTTCAAAGCTTACTGCTAACATCCGTAAATATGCGTTGATCAAAGCTTCTCCTAAGTTAACGCTTTTTTTCTAATTAGATTTGAATCGTTAACAGAGCGTGTGTTGTGTAAAGTGCATTTGGGTGGATTTCATTAAGCATGTAAACAGCTTAAACAGGATACAATTTAATGTGTTTATGAACTGAAATCAAACATCAAAAGGCTTCTTATTGGACGAGAGCCAAGCAATATTCATATAAAGCTGCAACTGTGTCTCTTATTTAAAAGCGGGACTGTACGATTTTTATATGTGTTACATTTTAATATATTGATAAAATTATGTTACGATGACACAAAAAAGGCAATACAAATTATACATTGAAGATGAATTTCATAAAATTCAGCAAAGACAAGTTAGCGCTGGTTAAAGCCGATGCCGACACTTTTACTCGTATTTGTTAGGAAATAAAAATGTGTCTTTGTGTCGTATAAACGAATCTGCACTTAAACTTAATTTAGATTCACATTGTACATGCATTATATATATGCTGGCGAATTTGGCTGGAAGCCATTTTCAATTTCAGATTTAAATATCTGGCTTATTTCGCATTTTTCGACACATGTTCTTCTTAACTTTTATTTTAATTTATATTGAAATATATGTATACTAATTTTTAACACATTTTATAAAAATTCATAAATATTTGACAAAATCGTACAGTCCCGCTTTAAACGTGCACGTCATACTGGTTTACACAAGCAGTGAATTTTCGATAAAGGTCAGCTTATTCTATATTGTTGTTATCAAAGAGTGACTGAAACTGCGCAGCCGTGGCGTGAAGATTGTATTTTTACTATAGGCTCGTCTAAGGTAAATATTAATTTAAAAATTGTCTTCATAATTAATAATTACGCTGTTCAATGTACTTTTCCATAGATATTACAGTGAAAAATATTGTTTTTTTTTCACTGTTTAACTGTGAATGACCTCATTTGTTTGACGAAATCACGTCATTATTCCAGCAAAAGTCTCCAGTTTAAGTCTTTTACAATGTAAATAAACAGTGAAAAAGCATAAAATAAAAAGACAATTTGTTGGATTCGTTGGAATATCAATTTTAATTCACTCATGATCAAAGAAAAAGTATATTTTCACTCGTGGCGCAGCTGCGCCACTCAGGAAAATATTATTTTCTATGTTCGCTCATGAAATTAAATTGATATTCCACGGAATCCAAAAAATATTCTCTATATAAAGACAAGAATAAAAGTAAAAAAAAAGAGAAAAAAGAGAAAAAAAGTTAAACACACCATGGCTCAAACCACTGACTCATGGAGTAAAAGCCAAGTGCCGAAACCACTTAGCTATCCGTCTTCACGTGTGTATGTGTGTAATTTTGTATTCAGAGTTAGGGTCGTCGTTGAGTCTTTACGACTACATTATGTGCGGACCTGACCATCCGTCTTCACATGGGTTTCAATTTATTTTATACTTTGTATAACTATCCATGTATTGTTACAAAATTTCACGATAACATGAGAAATTGCTATTTTTGGATCGTTTCGCGTCTGAGACGATTTATGATTTTATCAATTTCTAACGATGATTTTCCATAAACAAATGTGTATTTTCAGTATATAATGTAAGTCTGCGGCATTGGTGTTTTTTCGCACCCTGATGTACATCGTTTATTTATTTCTTGAATCTGTGACAAAAAGTTGAAAAATTCTTATTTTGATAAACTGTGAACAAGTCCCTTTAACATTATTTGTGCACATGTGATTGGCAAATGAAGGCTATGCTCATATACCTTAATTAGCTACAGCTTGTTTAACTAAGAAATCTATTATTATACATGTAGTTAATAATTTATTGGAAAACCATTGTTGCTGAAATGGCAAACACAACAACTTTGATCATATTTACACATTTAGCATAATTTGTGCAAATTTGATTGGCAAATGAAGACTATGCTCATAAACCTTAATTAGCTTTAGCTTGTTTAAATAAGAAATCTATAATAGTTATTATTTTTTGGAAAACGTGGACATGTTAAATTCGAATCATGGGAATGGAGATAATGTTAATTCATTGTGACAATAATGTTTATTTAGACTCTTAAAATATGTCTATGAATCATATTAAATATTATTGTAATGGCTCCAGCTTATTTCAAGCAACAACATTTATTGGCGACAACTTTTTTTTGACCCAGTGAAACCCCTGAATTGAAGAGTTAAATAGGTTCAAATAATGAAATATATTGGGTTTAACTAATACATGTATTAATTATTTAGTGTGTACTATAAGCACGTAAATTGGCCACAAACACATCAATCACCATGATTTCAGTAAAGGATGCAGCAAGAAATGCTCTACCAGCAGGGCTTTTTCTGATTCTAAAAAAAGTCAGTAAAATGGACCTGATCCCAAAAGCAAACTGACCCGATCACAAACCGAAACTGTAAAAAAAAATCCCAATTTCTAAAAAAAATATATGAATAATTCCCTTCCTTTCTTTTTCGCTAAGATACGTAATTTACTGGGATTTTGTGTCTGAAATTAATATTCCTTACTTTCAAAGTGATACATGTTGTTTTGTTGAAAGTCTTGTCACTTTTGACAACTTCGGTTCCTAACAAAAAAATAAATGATATCCATTTAAGTGAAAGATAAACTGGTTAAGCTGGAGAGTTTAAGGGTAATCACATGTAGGATTCTGTAAAATAAAGGCTTATTTGTCAAATTTGGCATGAAATCCTAATTTATAAGACGCAGGAGTTATAAATTGATTTATATTTAAAGCGTTCTCACTCGCTGTTTACACTGTGGCTGGGTTGCAACCTTTGATTACATATAAACTTACTGCTTTGTAACCTTCTAATTTAAACCGGAAGTTCCATAACTTCCAGGATTTCAGAACAAAGCAGTTTTCTTTGTTATCAAATCGCATTTTTAATCGTATTATTTCCATTATTTTGGACAAACATCGGGTTCAGAGTATTATCGTATCATTGTAGGCATTGATTTGTCTACAAGTTTTCTAATAACAAGGCGCTTTACTGGTACAAATTATCTTGTTAATTAGAATTTAGATAGCGTCCTTTTGTTGTTCTGACGTACTTTCAAAAGTTTCGTAGCGTAACGTGTTTACATTTACTGTTATATTTCCACACACGTTCGTGATCGTACTGTTTGATTGTAATATTAATATTAACGTTGCAGCTGAGTTTTTGTGTTATATTTTAATTTTACGACGTGCAGTTTGTTTACTCAGCGTCATTTGCATGTTTGACCTACTTTTATAGCGTCGTTGACCTACATTTATAGCGTGGGTTCACAAACTTGATTGTATACCAGAGCGGTTTCTTACTGTGACAGGGATTAACAATATGACTACATCAGTTTTGTTGTTAGGACACTCTTTTGTTAAACGTTTTCATCAGTGGTGTGCCTCAAATCACAAACACAATTTAAATTTATCCGCCAATAGGATACAAATTTATTGGCATGGTGTGAGTGGGGGAATACTGCTTCCAACGAACAAAACTAAGTCCCTGTCACAAGCCACTTACCTGGTCTCTGAACTCAACATTGATGTAACTTTTGTAGAGGCTGGAAGTAATGATTTGTGTGATTTTTCTTTATCTGTTGAAGAGATAGTTAAATCTTTGTTTGATCTTGCAGATGCCATCCTAAACTCTGGCGGCAAACTGGTGATTCTGGCAGAAATTTTGCCAAGACGCAATGAGCATATGTACAACATGCGTGTTTGTCGGGCAAATGCTCTCATTTCTGCTCGTTGCAAATTGTCTCGACAACATATTTTCTGGACCCACTCACGCAACAATTTTAACTTGCGCTTTACAGAATCTTTTGTTGCGGATGATGGTGTGCATGTCCACCCCACCCTTGGCATGCCACGTTATTATATGTCTGTACGCAGTGCTTTGCTATTTGCAGAACGCAGACTTCCAATGCCAAAAGAAAACACACAATAGTGTTTTAATATTGCTCTTTTATTCTGGTGTACATTTCTATCATGAAATTATGGTGACATATTTTCAGATCAACCTTGCTGGCCATCTTGATTTATTGGCAGCATCAATATTGAAGTGGGTCCATCGGGTGATAATCCGTCCCTACATCAGCTGGTACCTGGAAAATTTCCTCCGTAACATCAGCAGACAATTACACAAGGGCAAGCTTTTCAATTCACTACTTTGTGATGCATCACCAAATGTAACTTTTTACTCCTCTTGCTTATATGCAGGAGTGTGTCAATTAATCGATTTTATTGGGTGCTGTTTATGAACCCAATTTATATTATCATTTAGTGGTTGTGTAACCATTACATATCTTGGGCTTTTATTGTGTGCCCATTACAATAATCGGGTATTGGTTGTGTACCCATTATATATTGCCGGGTATTTGTTATGTACCCATAATGGCATTTCATATTANGAAAGAGTATATATTTCAGTTAAAAGTGTTGAATATTTGAATTTCAAACTCAAATTAGTTCGTAAATTTACGCAGTGCTTGGAACAATTTTTGTTTATTACTTTGAATCGTTTGTAAAATTATCTGGTATTTTGATGTTCATTTAAGTGCGTAAATTTACGCAAGGCTTGGCTTATGTTGAAAAATACTTCAAAAAAATATTGTATTTGTGAAATTAAAATACTGCATGATTTTTTTTAATAAATTAGTTCGTAAATTTACGCAGTGCTTGGGACAGCATTTGCAAAGTTTTTGATTTCTATTTCAACTGATTAGGGTTTTTATGATGATTTAAGTGCGTAAATTTACGAAGAGCTTGACTTATGCAGAAAGAGTATATATTTCAGTTAAAAGTGTTGAATATTTGAATTTCAAACTCAAATTAGTTCGTAAATTTACGCAGTGCTTGGAACAATTTTTGTTTTTTACTTTGAATCTTTTGTAAAATTATCTGGTATTTTGATGTTCATTTAAGTGCGTAAATTTACGCAAGGCTTGGTTATGTTGAAAGATACTTCGAAAAAATATTGTATTTGTGAAATTAAAATACCGCATGATTTTTTTATTATAAATTAGTTCGTAAATTTACGCAGTGCTTGGGACAGCTTTTGCATAGTTTTTGATTTCTATGTAAAATGATAAGGGTTTTCATGATGATTTAAGTGTGTAAATTTACGAAGAGCTTGACTTTTGCAAAATGAGAAGGGTTTTTATGATGATTTTAGTGCATAAATTTACGCAGTGCTTGCAAAATCGACAACTGTATTTTGAAAAGTTTGTCAGAATGAAATTTATGTGCAATAAAATGAGAAATAAATCACATGTTTTTCTTCATTTTGCAACGTTAAAAGGGAATATTGAGGGATATTCCCTTATAAAATGCCAGTGAGTTATATATGTTGTTAATACTATTATCATATTGAAATAGGCGAAACAAAAGTATTTCATGTATAGTGTTTACTGATGAACACAACTTGCTTAAAATGGAAAAATACATCGAATTTCCTTCCGGAATTCGAACATTTACCATTGTTACACTTCCGATACAAATTAAATTCCGCCTCACTTGATCATTTTAGGAATATTGATGAAGTCATCAATAATAACAAATTGAATATTTTCACGATGCAGGGATCCACGTACATCTTAAAAGCCATAAGAGAACCATATATACATTAAACATATTTCAAAAACGACAATTGCGCATTAAAATCCTTCAAAAGAGGCTACTGTTTCCACCATAGACAACGTATATTGCAACTTTAAGTTGTTGTGTTCAAGTTTAACGCATGTGGTATTAATTGTGATTTCAACTGCAAAGTCAAAATTGGAGTTGATGTAAGTTGAATATAGGGATGAATGTCTGTGTAATCGCCTTTATCACTTAACCTGATTGACGGTGTAGCGTGAATTTCGCCGTGAAAAAGTTAAGATTTAACGGAAACCTTTGGGTTTTGCGCATCCGCCGTATGATGTAAACATGCTCGTGAGGAATTCAAGACTTTGTATTATGATAGAACAACGATTTTTACCCATTATGGGAAACAGGTAAGGATCGTTTTTGCGTTTTTACGCTTTGTATTTGAAATAAAACGAATTGAAATAAAAAAATCAATCTTACAAAAAAACTATTATGAAAATGAGACAAACAAATTGCAATCAAATCTTGGTTGTTTTAGTAGTACCGTTTCCCTCCGTACCGCGTTTTGTTTGAATTAGTACTAGAATTGAGACACCTTAAGGGTTTCGCGGGATGGAATGAGTGGGGAGATCACGTACACTTTTCTGCTTTCTGGTAGCAAAGACGTGAAACACCAGCTTTCCAACACTATGTGATTCCAGTTCCAAAAGCAAATACTGCATAAGTTCAATGAGAAGAATTCTTAATTTCGCATTAAAAGGCATTACATTCACAAATTGCTGGAAACAAACAGTGACACTTTCTGTCATGGTTCTAAGACGTTAATTTTAAGTAGTCAATTATTATTTAATTTACTATGTCCTCTGTTTGTTGCTTATTGATACTGTGACTGTATTGTATTGACAACACTATTTTAATTCATATGCATTAAATATGTGTTCCTGAGCACTTAGAAGTAAACCATACATGGCTAGGACATGAACCAACACAATTTTTATTTTGTGTTTTTAGTTTGCGCTTGAATAAAGCGGAAACCACTTCGTCATTAATATCGCTAAATTGTGAAATACACAAATCTATATTATTTGCAGAAATGCAACTACTAACAGCATTTTGCCATGCATTCATTTGATCAATAACATAAGCAGATGACAACACGTCTTTGTAACTATCCTTATTTTCCCTATTCCAAACATATCCATATGTCTGATTCTGATGAACTTTGACAAATGAATTAATATTATCAGGCTTGTAAAAGGACAATAAAACATCTACCAAACAATGATCAGATACAATATTTGGATCATGCATACAAATTTGACTTCTATACTGAAATAAAAACGGTTAAGTAAACACATTATCAACAACGCTAGATTCAGATATATCAACATATCTATATTTACCGTGCATATCTTTATCTATTCGACCATTACGTAAACGCAAACAGGTTTGTTAACACAAATAAAGAAGAATTAAACCATAATTGTTAATTAACCCTTTATCTTGCGAGTAGCGCGGAATACATACGCCAGGGATATAGTCATCCGGCAAACAATATATATTATTAGTATTTTAATCAGGCAAATATGAAGCATAAGAGTTCAAGTCACCACACACAATAAATTAAGCTCTTTCCCGTTTTTGGATTCAATATCAATACTAAGTTATTATAATCTATCAAATGTATGTTTTTTTTTCAAACAGCTCGGCGAGCTATATATAACATAGACAGATATACAAATCATCACATACATTTATTTTTGATGCCTCAATTATTACACATATTATACTATCGTGTGATTTAAAAACTAATGTATCTTTACTTACAAATTCATTCCTTATATAAACAATTATTCCTAGGTCGACACGCAACATTTGCTCGACACACGATACGTCGCGCGACACTATATTGAGCAAATATCGCGCAAGTGTCGCATGTCGACCGGTGTGGGAGTAATTTTTTCAACTGCAAGCACGGTGTTATAGTAACTTTTTCAGCTACAAGTGAAAAATGGCGGAATATCGTAGCAGCAGTAACAGCAGCAGCAGTAGCAGCAGTAGCAGCAGCAGCAATAGCAGCAGCAGCAGTAGCAGCAGTAGCCACAGCAGCAGCTGTAGCAGTAGCAGCAGCAACAGCAGCAGTGTAGCAGCAGCAACAGCAGTAGCAGCAGCAACCGCAGCAGTAGCAGCAGCAGCAGCAGTAGCAGCAGCAGCAGTATAATCATCAGCAGCAGCACATTGTTGTCAATGTTGAATATATTTTTTTAACGAATATATAATTATCGTTTACCATTCAAACATATGTTAAATAAAAAAAAAAAATGCACTAACACCATGTATTCAATTCAACATTTGATCTACATCTGCCATTTCTTGTATATATAAAATATATCATGTTCATATGTGTAGGCTAAGAGCTTGTATCAGCTTGAGTGCTGAAATAAATGTTGTTGTTGTTGTGGTTGTATATGTGCGGCCTTTGGCTGTAAATCACGTTCTGGAAAAGATAAAGTGAAGAAGATTTGGTCCACTTAAATCGGTCGTGCTAGCCATGTTTCCAAACACAAACTGTTTTCTCCAAATAAAAACAGCCGCGTCTGTTTCTGCCTCTGCATCGATCCGCAGAATCACGCCGCGTCTTTACACGCGGTGATTAACAGAGAATATTTACAAATATTGATTGTATACTATAACAAATGTTAAATAATTTTCAAATTAACGAAAATTAGAAACAGATATGCTAGACCCTTGTTAAGTCGTGGGTAATTGTGTCTAAATCGGTAAAATATTTAATAACTAAAAGGTCATAATAAGGTTTAATAACGGGCCTTTTTTTTCTTGTTCTAAGTGTATAAGATACAAGTTTTAGTCAAGCCATATTTTGAAATGATCTTTACCTAAGGATATGCGCCCCCGGTAGTCGACAAAAGTCAGGACTGCTTTACGGTGAAGAGAACGGCATGAAGAGGGACATGGGCAGAACCTTGCATGACAAACCTGGGCACAGGCGAACGTCTAGTTTATCTGCTGTGAGGTTGAAAAATGATCAGCATGGTAGGGAGGTCAGAGATCTCAGGAGCCCTGGTTTTCAACCAAGGAGAAATGGCGCCCCTAGAGATGCCGGTGGGAATGTAGGGGCTGAGAGAAGAACTATATGCCATTAAGGGAGAGAATCCAGAGATGGGTTAGTGAAGAGGTGAAGAATGGTAAGGGAGAGTTGTCTCCCTCGAGGGGAATTAGAAATAGACAGCCGTATAGTAGAGGTCAAAGGCTTGATGAATATTCCCAATCCAGAGTAAGAGCTCAACTAGGATATAGCAGTTGGGGAAGAACCACAGACTCCATCAAGAGGGTACAGATGTCAGTGTAGAACAGTCTCGATACAGTGTCACCGACTACTTCAGAAAGTATCATCCACAAGACACCGTCACTAGACCTAAAGAGACTCTCGTAAATAAAGGTTGGCTACCAAGAGGCAGATAGCTAAATAACAGGCGACTCATTTTTTACTTCCAGTGAAGTTGATGACAGAACAGTGAAATCCTCGGAAGCTAACGGTGTAAGAAATGCTCAAAGACTTGCAAAATTCAGGGGTATGGTGGACCACACTATCAGTGCCATTCAAGATGATGATAACGTCTCCTCTGTCTCGATGTCCTCGGTGACAACGGCCAATACCGTGGATGAAGGGATATTCCGGCAGGGAATCGCAACGCTGGATGCCAACATTGCGCGACTTCAACAAGCCCTGCTGAAAAGTAAATTCATGCTATCATGATGAAGCCATTGTTTTGGCTACTTATTTGTGTCGTGTTCTGAGAAAATGGGCATAATGCTTGTGCGCTTTTATCGATTGTTTCGTTTAAATGATGTCATTTCTAAGCGAAAATTCAGTTCAGGCGGAAAGTGTCGTCCCGAATTAGCCTGTGCGGACTGCACAGGCTTATCTGGAACGACACTTTACGCACGTGCATTTTGCCCAGTTTTCTCAGAACGCGACTCATTTATTTCCGGTTTCAATTTTGTCAATGACTGATTGCCCAGGGCTATTTCTAGACTTCATCCTCTTATAAGATGTCTTTGCCTCCAAAAACTGCTTGCAATTGATTCCGTTTTTTTAAATATAAATTGACCTTACCCCATGACTGTTTATGAACAAAAGGTGCACAAGGTGAGCTTTGTGGATTGCCTTTTGTCCGTTTAGCGTAAACTTGTCATTCAAACGATATCTTATCCTAAACATTCGGCAGATTTTATCAAAACTTCGGAGGATCATCTTTCAAGGTTGTCGAATTTTTCTGGTCCGCTGCATATATCGGTCACCAGAGCCAAAACTAGATTTTACAAATGTATACTTAATAAACCTTCTTCTTGGAAACCGAAAGGTTCAGGGTTTTACTATTTAGTGTTTAACATCATATAGTGGTCGTCTATTGAGTTTGTTCAAATCGAGGCCCTTGGGTCCAAACTGGCCACGTGCCATAGGTCGCATGATTTATATACATTTATAAACAGTAAATAACTTTTTTTTAAATCTATGAAATGGCTAGGATCAGGTTTTTTTTTTTTTTNTTTTTTTTTAGGGGGGGGGTAATATTATGTGGTGGTCTTCATCATGCCCTGGAGTTTAACATTTTTCATTTTCATTTGACGCTTTTAATTTAAAGTTCAGATTTTTCAATACTCGACTTCCCGACATAAAAACGAGCCTCGTCATACGAAAACGGGTTTTATGCCATATGAGCCAGCGTCAGTACTACCCTGTCCACTATAAAGTCACACTCTTGCAAATTTAAGTGGGTTCATAAGGCGGACAGTGTAGCTCTTACACAGACTGCGTGAATGCTTGTCTGGAGCTACGCTGACCGCATATGACATATGGCATAAAACTCATATGGCATAATACCTATTTTGGCATGACGTGGCTCATACAGCCTCTTTTATCTGTAACATCAATAGTGTAGTAATGTACAAATAACTTTATGAACTTATATTATTGACAGACAACGACTTGCCCCTTTAGTTTAACTCGGAAATAAGGTTATTAAACGCGAAACAAATAAAAAATCCTTCCGAGTTTATTGAGAAACCCATTTGCCTTTTTTAAAATATATTTCGTTTGCAAAGACTGATTATGTCGTTTCGTTTACAACCGTGTAAGCAATTTTATCAGAGGGTTCAGGTTGTCTACCTAACAGTGTAGATAACAGTAATGATATAGATTACAGATGTTTTAGTGCGGTTATTATGGTTTTTACCTGACTGATATCACACTTTGCTCTAAAGAACTTACTTACGCTATTTTATGTCAATATGTATTGAAAATAGTTAACATTATTCAGGAAGTAAGGATGTATTAAACTGATTAAGAGCCGTGTGATTACACTTGATTCGGGTTTGTGAGTTACTTTCGTTTTATTTCCTAAACGAACCAAACGTGTTATTAGATAATTAACTCACGTTTATTTCGGCTTATAGGCTAATATTGAAATGAGATATACATTTACAAGTCTGGATTTGTTTAAACTCTTTAACTGTCAGTTTAATTAAAAAATAATGCATTTTNTATTTCCGAAACGAACCAAACGTGTTATTAGATAATTAACTCACGTTTATTTCGGCTTATAGGCTAATATTGAAATGAGATATACATTTACAAGTCTGGATTTGTTTAAACTCTTTAACTGTCAGTTTAATTAAAAAATAATGCATATTTAGAATTTGTTTTTTACACGAGTGAACGTTTCTTTTCGCCACAAAGGGTAACGTTAAACGTTTACTGCCGTCGAGAAAACAGACGTTGACATCAATATGGATACGTCTTCCGAGTTAGACATTACCCTTCAGGGACTGATGACGTCACACCGCAGTACCGTAGAGGGCATGTTTCCTAAACCGGAATCAAAACCAGGTGACAATTTGTCTTCTTTTGCATTTACGTTTCGGTTACTTTTGTAAATGTTTTCAGTTTAAGTATTCTCCTCCTTAATTGTGTATACATGGTTTTTGTATTCGGTGAAAGTCACTGCAAGAATGATGGTATCTTTTTCTATCACTCGCCTTATGGTTTCTGAATATCGAAGTATTTGATTTAGTGCGTCTACCTGTGAAATCAAAACAAATCATTAACATTAAAACTGGCTAAATACAAGATGAGTTTTGAACCGTGTTTGACAAAATATATTGTCCAAAGGTGGCATTGAAGCTTGAAGAAGCACACAATGCTGTATAAGTGAAGTTTACTCTAAACCAAGTATGTTTAAATCGTTCACGTCTTTGTATGTGTGCTTTTAGCAGACACGGAAAAAGAGCCGATTTTTATAACGAATCAATGCTTTGGCATTCCTAAACATATGCCTAAATTGACAACTTCAGTTTAATGAATTATACAGTTGACTATTTGATCTATTGAACTTGTATAAGTCTTGTTTAATCTGCTTTTGGTAAATTAAACTTGTTTTAATATAATTTAATCAAGTTTTGATCTATTAAATGTATCTTAAATAATTGTTATTAACTTACTTAGTAATGGTGTACTAAACTGTGTCTTGAGTGGGTAAAACATAAAAAATCTAAGCGAGACCTTTAATGCCGACAATTGTCACGGGGTATGTTATTCAATCGCATAAGATTCATGTGGACAAGGAAGAGAATGCAGATCTGAAATTTGATCTTATAGACCAGACATGGTATACCATCGACATTCTTGACTCTATAATTGCATACGTGCATCGTAACATGATCCGCCATAGTTTAAACACGGACTTTGCGAACCGAATGTAAATAAATGAGTCGCGCTCTGAGAAAATGGGGTTTAATACATGTGCCTTAAGTTTCGTCCAAGATCAGCCTGTGTAGTCCGAACATGCTAATCAGTGACGACACTTTCCGCTTTTAGGATATTTTGCGTTAAAGAAAGTCTTTTTTTGGCACAAATTCAGTTTAGGCGGAAGGTGTCGTCCCTTTTTAGCCTACTCGTTTTTGTTGTAGGAATATGTTTACGATCTGCAAAAAATAAACTTGTTTTAGTTTTTGGTGACGTGAATTTAATTTAAATTCATATTGATTGTTTATCACAATGCTTATATTATTGCTGATGCTGGTAGTGATGATTAAAAATATAATGAAACTGGTTACAACGACGATGAAAACACTAGTAAATGACGGTATTATATATTTGTCATTTTGGTGATGATGTTAGCGACGATGATAATATTTTTTTGCTTTAATTTGTTTTAATTAAAGCACAAATATTGTCTAAACAAAAAAAACACTACATTGTATGTCAATGTACATTACACATTACATATCATATCGCTTCGCAAATGAAAATATTAGGACAAAAAGATTTGTATTGGACACGTTGCGATTTGATCATGCGATTGTGGCAAGAGCATTTCAGTAAGAATCGACAGTTGCCATTATACATGATATTAGTATAGCACGTTGTCCTAAACAAACATTTAACCAACAAATCATGTGTCATACCATCTTACATCATATACCTACAGGTCCACCTGGCGAGCCCAAGCGTCTTGTCAAAACGATGGATTTCGTCGTGGAGTCTACCGATTACACCGTGGCAGAGTTTTATGAGCGCTTCGGTAAGGACCTGCCCCAGTTGGTCATGGTCACTGAGGGATTCTTTGGAGACATAATTGAGGACACGTTTGACAGGACGATGGTAAGTTGATATAAGACCAGATATTCTCCGCGACTTCGCAGTTGACACAAAGGATATGGAGATGGTACACATTTTTTCTGACAACTTAATTGATATGAAACTTGTTTGGAAAAAAAACAACAACAGAATATTGCATAGCAGTATCACTTTGTCAGTATGGTCTATGAAATGATACATGTCATATTAATTTGTTAATATTGCATTTAAAAATCCCTTTTCTATGCTTTCCAGATAATTCGCATCCAGACGGTATCCAAGCAACGGCGCGTGATTGCGAGGGCAGACATGGGAGATCACTCTAAAATGATCAGCATCCCGCTTAGCTACCCTGAGAAAGTCTGCGTCGTCAAAAAGAGCACACGTATTTTCCGGCTTTAAATATAATCGTTTCTTGTTACCTTACCTATATCAAATATACGCCGATCATATAACCGCTAACAAAGTATTTTGAAACATTCAAGCATCAAAGTCACGTCAATATACTCCACCTACTCTTTCCAATATTTTGTTTCAAATAGAACGTAAACTACTATATAAAACATACACATACATTTTAATTGTATTGAGTATATATCAGTTTTATTAGATAAATGTCTAAGTAATAATTATGAATATAAATAATCATTTCTCGTCTTCATAAACTAGATTAACATTTATTAACCAATCTTACAACGATAAATTCATCACTATTTTATGCACGTCAAATGTTCAAATGTTACTATAAACCAAAACTATTCCCAAAGGTAGATAAGAGTAAAAAACCGTCTTAATACGCCATGATTTACACATTTTGCGGTTATCATCTTATTTAATATGTATACAGCTATCACACTGGGACCTGTTTTAGCATAGATAAAAAATCTCTCATAGTTAAAACTTGAATCAGATATATAAACTTATCGCTGATTTATTAACTTCAATTGATACACTTGTCTCACCTAGATTAAATTCTAGTTCGCTTCCTGATTCGTCAAGTGTATCTCACGATAAATAAAATTGTGCTACATATTTTTAACAATAATAAACTCTTCTCGCAGGGATACATCAAAGTAAAACAAACTCATCTCTTAATTTAAATCAGTCTCTTAATCATCTCTTAATATGAACCAGATTAACTCACCTCGAATAAACTCACCTCGCAGAGATACATCGCAGTACAAAAAACGCATCTCTTAATAACAAAAAAACACTAGGTATAATAAAAATAGACAATAGTTATACACTATACATCAATCAGATTAACACATCCCGCTAATTACGCACTAATCTCCGCAGTTAGTAAGGAGCAGACAATCAAGGAGGTGCTGGACGGACATAGCCTCCCTTGTCACGTACAGTTCCCCAAGGACAGAACCATCAGCGTGGGCGGTCAGAACATCAGCACCAACCACATCCCTAAACTGCAGCTGCAGCAGGCGTTTGATGAGATGTATCTTCTGGGAAACTTCGTTGTAGATGGTAGGTCTCGCGAAATATTGTAATAATGAAAGAGATGTGTTATATAAAATGTTCCTCAAAATGTCCCCATATGTTAATGACAGATAAGGTCAATATTGACACTACGTCTCATTAACCATATAAGCAAGTTTGAATTTGCTTATCTTTAGATCTCTTTATGTTAACACCGGTATGTAGTTAATTATTGTGGACATTGAAATGTTGTCCAAGCTTGCAAAATTCATTATCTAATACGCGGTTACAGTAACATAAAAATGACGAATGAATATTATTATTAAAAAATGTCTGATGTAGGTGTTTTTTTTTCTATATACAAAGAACAAAATTATCGTCGTACCACTACTGAAAACGATTTCAAAAAGAAGGTAAAACTGAGAAAACGATAATCAATTTCCGTTCGATCTCGCTACAAAATACGTTGTT